>JANHFL010002164.1:18277-32504 GCA_032468155.1 Oxyrhabdium leporinum
GAAGAAGAAGAAGAAGAAGAAGAAGAAGAAGAAGAAGAAGAAGAAGAAGAAGAAGAAGAAGAAGAAGAAGAGAATGACTGTGGGGTCCTTGGTGCTCTCTAAGCTTGGTGGTTTTCTTGCAGATGTTTCATTACCAAAATTAGGTAACGTCATCAGTGCAAGCTAGGTAACACTGATGATGTTACCTGTTTGGGTAATGAAATGTCTACAAGAAAATAAGCATGCTCAGAGAGCACCAAGGATCCCTCATTTCAACCCTGGGCTACAGATATTCTCCTTTGTTGGCATAAGGGAAAACTATTAATTTCCTTTCCCTGCCTGGTATGAAGAACTGCATCTTGGGATATATCTTCCATGAATTCATTTAATATCTGAGCTGCAGTGTATTGTGATAAACACTGTAGAAAATGAGAACTTCATTTAGTAGGGTTTTTTTTTTAAATAGAGAATATGTTTGCTCAATAAATTTTTGGTACTTGTCATGATTTCTTTATAGCTGACCTTTCCCACAAAGAATCAAGTTGTTTCCCATTAACATGTCAACCACGATGCAATTTTCAGCACATCATACTTGTCTAACAGAAAAAAAACAACAACATTGGAAGGGACCTTGGAGGTCTTCTAGTCCAACCCCTGCTCAGACAGGAAACCCTATACCGTTTCAAACAAATGGTGGCCCAATCTCTTCTTGAAAACCTCCAGTGATGGAGCACCCATAACTTCTGGAGGCAGGTTGTTTAGCTGATTAATTGTTCTAACTGTCAGGAAATTTCTCCTTAGTTCTAGCCTGGTTCTCTCCTTGATTAGTTTCCATCCATTGCATCCTGTTCCGCCTTCAGATGGACAAGAATTGGAGAATAGGTTGGCCCCTTCTTCTTTGTGGCAGCCCCTTAGATATTTGATATCATGTCATCTACCCTCCGGTTCTTCTTTTCATAAAACAAGACATACCCAATTCTTGCAACCCTTCTTCATATCTTTTAACTCCAGTCCCCTAATCCTCTTTGTTGCTCTTCTTTGCACTCTTTCTAGAGTCTCGACATCTTTTTAATATGGTGGTGACCAAAACTTAGACTTAGCTTCAGAATAACTGTATTGTCACTTTGAATGTACACACTGATCGGCACTCATTAAAATGAAATTTCGTTCCATAACAGCTCTCAAAGGGTCACCACCCCCAATATACATTACATCAACATGACAAAATAAATAAATACATACAAAATTGTGTATATACCCACTTATATTATGTGACACAGAATCACCCTATCATCTTGTTTATAAACTGTCTTTCTCAACATCTATTATTGGCTTCCAACAAGCAACTAAGTCTATTCTAAGATTAGATTAGATTAGATTAGATTAGAATAGAATAGAATAGAATAGAATAGAATAGAATAGAATAGATTAGATTAGAATAGAATAGAATAGAATAGAATAGAATAGAATAGAATAAAAGCTTTATTGTCACTTCGAATGTACACTAATCGGCATACATTAAAATGAAATTTTGTTGCATACAGCTCTCAAGGGGTCACCACCTCCAATATACACTACATAAACATGACTAAATAAATAAATAAATAAATAAATAAATAAATAAATAAATAAATAAATAAATGCAAAATTATGCATATCCCCACATATACTATATGACACAGAGAAACAACACAGTCTAGTTTGGACGTATACATGTACATGGTGAGAAAAACAAATCTTGTGAGTTTACTAGACAGATGGCATAGGGAACAAAGCTGTTACAGAATCTGGTAGTCCTGCTAGAAATACTTTGAAACCTCCTCCCAGAGCGGAGCAACAGAAACAGACCGTAAAGTGTGTGTGGGGGGTCTCTAGCAATGCTTTGAACTCTAAGCACATAGCACTTATAAGCAGTATCTTGAATAACAGGAAGTGAGCTTCCCATAATCTTCTCGGCTGTCCTTACCACTCTCTGTATGGACTTTCTATCTGAGACATTGTCTGAGACATTGCTACCACCAAACCAAACAGTGATGCAATTTGTTAAAATGCTTTGTTAAAATGACCAGGACAGAAGGAAAAAGGATAGCTATATAATGTGAAACAACTGCCTGAATACACACACACACACACACACACACACACACACACACACACACACACACATATATATATATATTCTCTTTTACTTGTCATCTTTGGCACTTTCAATTATTTTGCAAAATGATGTTGCCAAAGCTCATCATTAAATGCATTTTATTGATTCATAATGTTTTATTGACATTCTATTGACAAAATTGATTTGTTTCCAAATTTCTCCTTTCGTTCAAAATAGTGTGTAGAACTGCCATATTTATGCTTCATATCTGATATATAATACAAAGCAATCTCCAATTATCTTCATCAACAAACATTCTACAATATATTCAATCAATTTGCAACATATTCTTTGTAGGGTTGGATTTAGACCAAGTTAATTGCACATAGTTTATGCTGGAATCAGTTGAATTGGTATATGATATCCTGCTCAGGTTCTGCCTTTTCGAACACACAGTTTCCCTCCTGTGCATCCCCCTATTTCAAGAAAAGGAATAACAATATATGTTTAAATGTTACCATGCATTTCTATTTTTGTATCATATAAAAAGTAGTAGAAATGATGATGATATTAAAGCAATAGCTGCAAATAAATTAATGTTATTAGCCATCTTTCTCCCAGAATCTCCATGAAGAGTAATAACAATTCTTCTTTGTAACATTCCATAATGTATATTAGACTCAGAGACAACATCTTCTTCTGAATTAGCAAGTGGAGTCAAATTCCCCTTTTCTGGAGTCAAAATTGCAGTAGCTCTTGAGGTTGATGGCCACTCAATATAGGTAGTCCTTGACTTACAACAGTTCATTTAGCGACCATTTGAAGTTACATCACTGAAAAATGTGACTTATGACTGTTTTTCATAGTAACGACTTTTGCAGCAACCCCACGATCAAGTGATCAAAATTCAGCTGCTTGGCAACTGGTTCATATTTATGACCTTTGCTATGTCCTAGCGTCATGTGATCACCTTTTGCGACCTTCTGACAAGCAAAGTCAATGGGGAAGCCAGATTCACTTAACAACCAGGTTATTAATTTCACAACTGCAGTGATTCATTTAACAAGTTTGGCAAAAAAAGTCGTAAAATGGGGCAAAACTCACTTAACAAATGTCTCACTTAACAACATAAATTTTGAACTCAATTGTGGTCGTAGGTTGAAAACTACCTGCAGTTCTATGAAAATAACTGAATGCTATTTTTAAGAATAGAAAGACCTATAATAAAGCAGCAATACTTCTTACTCCTGGGAAACAAAACTGCATTTATAGCCTACAAGAAGATGCCAGATATAAATGCAGTCACCTCTGTGTTTCCAAAGAATCATGGGATATTAGCTATTTTGGTGCATTCCTAACATTGAACAGCCTTTTCACTACATACTTGTGCAAATTGCAAGGTAGTCATCTCAATAGAGGAATAATTCCTCAACAATTTGAGAATCTTCCACTCATATCTGATTTAAGAAAACAGTTTTCCCTTCATATTCTCACTAGGAATTCTTATACTTGCTGTCAAGGACATGTTTCTTGTCTGGAAATATACTCCCTTCAGCCTTGAAAGAGCATATTTAGCAGTGCAGTGAGCTAGGACCCCAGCACAAATTACTGAAGCAGCATAATTATTTTAAAAGGAAACAACTGCCATTAAAAATTATGCACTCATATGATTAAATGCAATTGGATCAAAGTATTTCTGTTCTACTACCTGTAGACTGTTCGTTAATCATTAAAAAAAAATAAGCTGAACAAAAATTTAAACAGATCCAGAATGTTTACATAAATGCTGTACATTTCCTTCCAATAACTAATCCTATATGTACATAATTTTATGTATATTTTTTTTGGAAAAAAATGTGAATGCCTTCTATAAAATACAAACACAAGGAAAAGAAAAAGAAATGATACACAAAGAGGAAGAAATCACCCCAGTTAAATCATAAATACAACTATCAAAATCATGGGAGGATGCAATACCAAATAAGGACAAAATTACCTTAATATAATAGTAATGGAGAATTTAATCTAGAATTCACACTAAGGAAATGCTGTGACATGCAATTTTAATTTGCTGAAATTTTACTCCTAAGCAGGACAGAATCATCAAGGATCAGCAGAGATTGGATCTTTGATCCAGTTATAAGGCCAAGACCAAAGGGAGGGAGGGAGGGAGGGAGGAAGGGAGAAAGAAAAAAAAAGGAGAGAGGAAGGACCACAAACCGTGGCACTAGATGTGTCTTCAGAAGATGCTTTGAAACAGCACATCAATCTAGGGTTAGAAGGGACCTTGGAGGCCATCTAGTCCAACCCCCTGCTCCAGCAGGAAACCTTATATTGTCTGGATTATTTTGGTGCCTCTAACAGAGAGGAAAATTGCCAGGAAACAAGAAGGAGTTTACTAGGCTGCCATACAGAGGAAGGCAGAGATTATCTTACACATTAATAATGATCACGTACTAATAATATTTGCTTATCCATTTTAGTGAACTTTCCTTATATAATTGGTGTTTTTTTATATACTTTTAGATTTCTAACCTGTTTCTGTTAGTTAGCCATTGATAAACAAATTCTACATTAAAAAGTATTCAAATCCTTCTCTTTAATTTTAAGTGTTAATCTATTCATTTCTGCACATTGTAATATTTTTATTACATTTTTATCTATAGGGATCTCTTTGTTTTTCCACTGTTGTGCAAACACAATTCTATCAGCTGTTAATGTGTAAAATTAAATATGTGTTTCCTTTAAAACACCCAACAAAATATTTCTGGTTTTAAATCTATATATAGGTCATTAGGGCAAAGAAGTGATGTCAACTTGGCCATGCCCACCCAGTCACATGCCCACCAAGCCATGCCCACCCAATCACATGCCCACCAAGCCACGCCCACCAAGCCACGCCCACCAAGCCATGCCCACAGAACCGGGAGTAAAAAATGTTGAATGCCACCACTGGTCAGCACCTCATTACTGCAACACTATAGTATTAAAAAATAAATTATGAATAATTTTCGGTGTAGTGCTGATATGCTCATCACATGCTTGCACAATCATTTCTCCAACATGACCCATTTTGCACAGTTAGTAGAAGTTTAGCTGTGTATAGTTACTTTGATGGTGTTTCTGATTGGAGAGCTCCAATGTTTACACTTTGAGGCAATATACTTTGAACATTTACAGCTGGAAGAAATCTTGTTATCTTCTTGGCATACGTTTTCTGTGCAACATATGAGAAACTTACCCTTGTTGTGAGGAAACTGTCTCTGTTATTGTTGCCCTAGATAAGTGTGTTTCTAACAAAACATCTCTTTGTTTTGAGAACATTGTCTGTTGTTGGATTTTACTTGTGAACTTCTTTGTAATCAATGTCTGCAACAATCAGGAACCAACATCTTGTTGACAACCAGTGTTATAACCTTCAGATTTTGTTGGCCTTTTTCATCCACCGGTGCTGATTTCTTGTCCATTGATTCAGCCTTGCTCTTGTGATATAATCTGCTGTTTTCTGTCATCTTACTTGCTTTGTTTTAGGCATTTCAAATCTATTCAATCATTAGTCATGAAATAGTTACATGTCCATCAGTTCTTTATTGTGGTTATATACGCCTGCATACAGTCATGTTTGGAACATTCTACAATGTAGACAAGTTTTTGTCAGGACTCCCACATTTTCCCATGTAGCTAGTAGTGGCTGCTTCAGAACCTTTTGATTTTATTTATTTATTTATTTGTTTGTTTGTTTGTTTGTTTATTACCATGATGTTAGCTCATTTTTCACTGAGCTGACAGCCTTTCTTATTTCTTTTTCTTTTTGATTTTTCCTTAATTATTTTTCTCTTGATCCTTTTTCAAAGCTGCATAAATATATTATCAGAAGACATCACCAGCCATTACAGCATCCAACTTTCGGATCTAAAGGTAGTTCTCAACTTACAACAGTTCATATAGTGACCATTCAAAATTACAAAGGCACTGAAAAAAGTGACTCATGATCATTTTTCACACTTATGACCATTGCAGCATCTCCATGGTTACGTGATTTACATTCAGATACTTGACAACTGGCTATATCTATGACAGTTGCAGTGTCCCAGGGTCATTTGATCTCCTTTTGTGATCTTCTGACAAGCAAAGTCAATAAGGAAGCCAGTTTCACTTTACGACTGCAGTGATTCAGTCAACAAATGCAGCAAGAAAAGTTGTAAAATGGGACAAAACTCACTCAACAAATTTCTCATTTAGCTACATAAATTCTGGGCTCAATTGTGGTCATAAGTTGAGGACTACCTGTATTGCCATCATGAACCCATTTCACAAGTTTCAGCATCCTGGGTATAAAATGCCCTCTTCACATGAGCATAAACTGCCCTTTTATTTTGTCTAATGAAGTTCTTTCATTTGAATTTCATTCTGGCATGACCTGTTTCCTAAAAATCATTGTATTATTCCCATTCCGCTAAGTCCCTATCTGCTGAAGCCACTTGGCCTCAGATTGTGTGCACTACCATTGACCTCTAATATGTATCCAACTTTTCCCCTAGCTCTCCTTGTTGTTAATCTCTCTGGATATTATTATTATCCCTCTGATATTTCCTTGGTCTAGTTGACTTCTTCAGTTTTTCCCAGCTAGTTTGGAACCCAGCTAGTTTGAATGGTGTCACTTCCTAAATTAAACAAATATATATATGGCATGGCTTTCTTAGGCAATAGAGAATCTGATATACCAGCTACTCCATGACACTTCTGCTTTTCAGTTTGAACTGAACAGTTTTAACTCCATTGTTTCCTGAGTTGCTGAAGATAGCGAAAGACTTCAGGGAAACTTTAGCACCACTAACTTCTTGCCATGTTGAGAATCTTTACAGAGCAAAGGAAAAATGATACTTTATGAAGTTTTAAAGTAATTCAAACATCCCCCAACCCAAATCTATTACACAAGAGACATCAAGATCCGACTCTCATTATTAACAGCATTCTGTACTTGGGAACAAGGACAGTAGAACTATTTCACTCAAATTTGATTTTAAAAAAGAGTTTACTTTTCATACCATCTCCAAGACTTCTTATACTTGTTGTCAAGGACAAACTCCTTGTCTGGAAGCCTTGTGAGAGCATACTTAGCAGTTTGGTGAGCTAGAAACTCAATACAAATTACTGAAGCAGCATAATTATTTTTAAAAGGAACCATTTAAAAGCTTATTACTCATGGGCAAGGACAATAGAAAATCAGACAGTCTGGGACATGTTACACTTCCTAGGCTCTAACCCTTTGTATTGCAGATTATAAAGCATCTATAGTGAAATAACGTTTTTTGGCTTTATTTCTATAGGTGGGAGGAAATGCCTGTTTCCCAAAAGTCAAGAAGCAATAGTCCTAGACTTTGAAGCAGTAGCAGCCCATTTTGCTTAGCAGGAATGAATCATATCTCTATATACAATGATTTAGCCACAAAAGTTATTGCCCTATATTGTCATGCCTAGCTTTGCCCTACTGGAAGCTAAGGCTAGAATTGAGGATTTCTTTTTTGAGGATGGATTATGTAGCAATAAGGTCGATTGCATTCTGGACACGGCTTAAAAGCTTTGTCCCCCAGTACAAAAATGGGGACTGCAGCAACTCTATTTGTACTTTGATGTACTAATGTACTAACTACATTAACAATGAAATCTACCAGTCTGACCAAAGGATTACTTTATGAATATAGTAAGAGAACCTTGAATTTTTCTCTTGCTTTCTCTGTTTCACAGGCATAATGTGTGTTTTCCAGCTATTATTTCCCAAAGATCTTCTCTGTAATTTTCTCCAACACTTGGCCAGTCTTCAGAAGGATTACAACTTATTTTCTAAGTATTTGATCATTTATCATCAGTACTTTTTTAAGTACTTTATCATAAGTATTTTTCTAAGTACTTCTCAGGATGGTGGCCTCTGAATTAGATTAAACCATTTTGTCTGCATGTTCTCTGAGATAATCTTGCTTCAATATGAAACTCATTACTTTCAACCTTCTTCTCTTGCAGAAGAGAATATGGATCGTATCTATAGACTTGCATGCTTTTACATACACATAGCTGCCATATGAATGGTCATATGGCAACTGCAGCGTCAGTTGTTCGCATCACATTTTTTTAATGTGATCCCTATAGGCATAGGACTTCCTTGTTTGGGATGAGGACAAAGAGACTATATCCTTGCTAACCTTCCTGGCTATGTTAGAATAGCTGCCAACAAAAGAAAACTGGGACAATCCCATTGAGACAAATTTCAGTCAGTCTATATCACAAGACCACAGGCCTATTCCTTTGCAACAAAGATAAGATAGATCCCCAGCTTCTTGAAAAGCCTTTCTTTCTTGAAATGAACTCTTATTTTAAATGCTTCTATCCATTGCTCTTGCTGTCTCTTTTTCTGTTGGCAAAGACACATAGGGATTTGATCAATTGTTTTTCATCCCTTCTTCTATTCTCAGCTGTCTCCGTTCCTCCTGTTGTTCTACCCCACCTGTCAAGTATATTTCTGTCCTCTAAGACAAACTTTTCTTCCTAAATCCCTCTTTCGCCTGTTCAGAGAATATGATCCCGCCTGTATAATAATGCTTTTGTTTCAAGTTCCAAAAACCGAGCAGCTTTCAATGATATGCAGCCCTTCTGAATTTTATAGTTCTCCTGCACAGATACTCAAAAGAAAGACTTAGCTAAGTAACTGACTTCCATCCACAAAGGATGACTCCACAGCTTCTTTTTTTAGATAAAAAAATAAACCAACTCTTTAAAGTTTAAAAGAAGTGTAAAAATATCTTTCTTAATACAAACAGAAATACATAATAAATCAGCTCCTCTACTTATACTGGCAGCCTTCCATAGCAATTTTTCACATTAAAAATATAAATAACAAAAAGAATGATTGAAATAGGCATAATGAAATTTTATAATCCTACCAGAGATATTATTATCTAAAGATTAATCTTTAGTTTGTTTATGATTAACAGGAATGCAAGAAAATCTTGCTTGTGTTGAATTTTAATGTAAACATTTCCGGTACTAGTTCCTGAAACAATATATGACCTGAGGCACAATTATCTTTACATATTCATTCTTTTTCTGAATTTTGCAATGCAGTTTTCCAGAAAATAAATGCATACTAAAACATGCATATTAGATAAAATTGCATGAAATAAATAAAAACATTGAAGATAAGTGCACATAAAAATTGTTTGTGTTAGACAATAATATTGAAAAAATATAATATATTTGGAGAACATTGCTTTGGAAAGAAAATACTATGTCTCAAAAAAGTGTTTACAAAGTTTATGTATTAGTGTACAAAATGTATGTATAAATGTACTAAAATGCACATGTGGAACTTCATTCATTGAAATGATTAATGCCTGTGTCAACTCACATATTAATGGTTTGCTACCACAATTCATTCATAAACCACAGTTTGTACTATAGACAATGCAGAATGGGCTTAAAGTAGTTGTAATTCAGGAGACAATTCTGGGGGCTGTAAAATACTTCATGGGGTGCATTTAGTTTAAAGAGCTACTCTTCCACAATATATACTCTGAGGAGAAACTTGTATCCTGTGATACTGCATCATATAACTGCCAGAGACTAAGGCACACTACTGCAGGATGATTCTCTGAGAATAGGCATAATATGACAACATTGTCTATCTCAAAGCTTAAATAGCCATTCCAGGAGGAATGTTGACAAAAGAGAGAGGCTAAGGAGAGGCACATATTTATTCTTCTGCTAAAGGACATTTTAGGAAACGCCCAGATGGTGCAGAGGTTATAGCCTGGAGTTTGATCCTGATGGGGCTCAAGGTTGGCTCAGCCTTCCACCCTTCTGAGGTAGGTAAAATGAGAACCCAGATTGTTGGCGGGAATTTGCACACTCAGAGAGTGATGTAAAGTGCTGTGGGGCGATATATAAGTTTAAATGGTATTGCTATTATTATTATTTTTTAAAAATGCCTATCATAAACCACGCCTGAACTCAGATGAAATAAATTTAGAAACTCAGGCGCCCTTTAAGAAAAACTAGAGTGGCAATAGCTTTTTTTTTTGCCACAAAAAGAATGCTTTGTAGCTGGATAATAGTTTTCATAAACCTAAGGTTGCAGTATATTGTTTTTTCCACAATCAGTAGTGGCACAGTGACTAGAATGTAGTATTGCAGGCTACTTCTGCTGACTGCCAAATGCCAGCAGTTTGGCACTTCAATTCTCACCATCTCAAGGTTGACTCAGCCTTCCAGCCTTCCAAAGTCAGTAAAATGAAAACCCAGATTGTTGGGGGCAATATGCTGACTCTGTAAACCAGTTTGAGAAGGCTGTAAAGCATTGTGAAGCAGTTTATGAAGCAGGTATGGATGGCAGATTACAACTTTCATATGAGATATGTTGGCTGAACATATTTGGCAGGATTAATATTCCATTTTGTTTCCTGTTACATTTTTTGAAGACATTATAAAAAAATAATGCTAATTTTCTAAGGCAATAGGCTAGAAATCAAGAGACTATGAGTTTATGAAGCCTGAGAAGAAGCCTTGGGCCAGCTGTTCTCTCTTAGCCATAGAAAGAAAATAATGGCATTTTGGATATCTTGCCAAGAAAACTAATCCAGTAGTCAAGACTGACTCGAATGCACAGACATGGACTTCATTTATAACAATAATAGGTGATTCTACCATTGCAAAAAAAACCAATGAACAAGAAAACAAATAATCAGTTATAAAACTTTTGTGTTTGATTATTCTCTTGCCATCTCTAGACCTTATACTGTTTGTTAGTCTACTTAGAGGAATTTATTCACACTAAAATTCTACAACTGAACTATGAGATTGGAAATTATATTGAACTTATTATAAAAAATAAAGCATATTAATACAAACCTCATAATTTATATCTTCAGTCACCATGAAATTGGAAGCCCTGAAGCTTTGCAAAAGAAGCTAAATTCATTACTTATAAGTAGGTGGGTTGTCATTTTAAAAGAATGCCCAATTCTGTATTGACTATTATATTATTAAAGAACATTATATGTTCTTTAGCATAGGCATTGAGAGATAGATTGCAAAGGCTGTTGTGGGATTATTGTGGAGTGACTGAATTATTATTTTTAAACAGATTGTGAATTATTGATTAATATTTTTATAACTTCTACAAATTGTTTTATTCTGCTTTCTCTCCATTCCTGTTTCGTGCTGAATAGAATTTCGTTTTCTATCTTCTTTACATCTCCTTTCAACAAAACTCATTTATATTAATGGTATGTCAATCATTAACAATAAGGGAATGGAGTCTCTATTTGGAAATTTTTAAAAAATGACATTTTTGCAGGTTTTAAATATTTATCAGCAAAAAAGTGTATGTTGTTGTCAGAATACAGTTTCCTGAATGGCTGATTTGTAGTACGAGTGTGCTTTAGCCAAAGTCCATAACTTTGAATAAGTTTTTATGAATTTAACATGAAGTGGATAGGAAATGCTATTCATGTAGATCTGATTCTGAACCTATTTATTTCCCATTCTGGACCTTCATAAAATTCTCTCTGTGGGGAATTTTTTGAGTGAAACAGCCAAAACTACCAAAATATCTCTCTCCCCCCCCCCCCCTTTCTTTAATTTTCATTTTGTTTAGAAACAGTCAGAAATACAAACATTACAACACAATTCAAGCACTTTCATTTTTCCTGGCTAACTTTTTTTTTAACTCTTTAGTGTGTGCATAGCCTTTCTGCATTTTATCTATTTTTTTCTCTCTAGACCTGCATTTGTTCTCAAAAAATTTCAAAGTAAACAAATCTTCACACCATATGACTAAACCTAACATATATGTGTGTTCCTAACATATATGCATTCTTTTCCTCAGTTCCCAATTTAGTCCTTCTCTTAATTATCACTTAACATCTAAGGAAAGGTCTTAACAAAGTTAGTTGGCATTTTACTATCCATTCTCTGAATAAAGAGATGATTAGCAATTAGCTGGTGGCAGATGAACTTTTGATCTTTCTTCCATTTATTTTTAACTCAATTTAGGATTAGCAGCATGCAGGCTGGAGAATTCTAAAAGTCCACACATCTTAAAGTTGCACAGATTGAGAAACAGTGCCTCACAATGCTATTCCCCTTCAACATTGTTCTTCTCCAGGTTTTATTCTCTAGGAGTTTTCCAGTGTTATCAAACATTCTACCTATTGCAAATTCTCAGTCCAGGTCATATTTACCAACCAGATTTACTTTAGATAGAATAAAGTTTTCAATTACCAGCAAAAGTGTCGAAGTCATTTTAGCCTTTAGTTACTAATCAGAACCTCCATTATTTAGCTTCTTCCCAGAATCCTCTCTGATATAACTAGGTCATTCTGGGAATTTGAAAATTTATCTCTTTCTACTATTCTCTATCTGCCCATCCTTCCCCAACAAGAATATACAATAAGTCTCATGGTAATTCCTTACCAGTAAAACAAAGCATAAATTATTTTGTTTGTGAGTCTGTACAGAGCCTCCCTGCCTTTGTTTAGAATCGGAGAAAGGCTAAGATTGAAAGTAGGTTCATCATGCTGTGTTGTTTCAGAGCTCTGCAATGTTGCTAAATTCAAGTATTCTCATACAGTCAGCGGAAAAAAAATATGATAGCTAATCTGATTTTTGAAGAAAAAAAAATCAGCCTATGGAAACAAGCCAACTTGCTGAAAAGTGGGGGTTCAACAACCTCTCAAACAGTTACAGCAAGAAGCAAAAAGAAATGGAAGACAGTTTGAACAAACATAATGACTTAAGCAGTAGAAAGGTTTTGATCTATTAAGAGAGAACCACAATTTTACTGTTACATATACATACGGAAGAAAATCTCCCCATAAATTTTAACATTATGTAACTTTAAATTGAAAATACCTGCACCAGTTTCAACATTTTTTGGGGAAATTTCATCCTATTATAACTGATTTCCCTGAAAAGGAGGAAAATGCACCTATTTTATTTTCTAAATTAAACTATTTTTTCCCTAAATACTGCTCCAGATTTGTGCATTAAATCAGATTAGACTATTTCTGAGGCTATCTGAACTAGAATTGGGGAATTCCAGGCCAGTTTTCAAATAAAACTGATAGTCTACTTCATAATACCTAGTCAATCCTTAAAAGGATTGAGAATCAACATGGCAGGTGCAATAGTCTCCTCCATAAATGGAGAAAGCTCTCCTCTTTGCAATGTAGATGTGGTGCTCCAAAACAGACAGTATGAGATATTGTGGAACAGTTTCCTCTGAGCACATATCTATTTCTACATCTACATCTACCTTTATATCTATCTATAGATATATAGACTATAAATTTATAATCTTTGTACATTTGTAGCAAAATTTAACTGAGAAACATTCCTTCTCCAAAGTCTTGGTGGCTTGGTATTGCTTAATGTTTTTTTCATTATCCCTATTAAAGTGTCAAAGAACTTATTTTGCTGTCCTAAATTTTCCTCTGAGTGATGATCACTTTCTTATTTCTTGGCATTGCTACCTGTCAAAAGTAGACTGGCTTGCTTTTCTGCTTTGTGTTGTAAGGAAAAAAAGTTGGGTATTTTCCCATCCTGAGCCATTGATTTTCAACAAAATGAGCTCATTGATTTAATAGATGTGGGAGTTAGTTATCCTATTATATAGAATTGTACAGTCCCTGTTACACAATCTGCAAATGATGTATAAATCTTTATTTTTTTATGGGCAAAGTCAACTGAACTATGAATGTGATTCAGTTGCCATTGATCTATGCAGTAACCTTTGTTCTCTGTAAAATGTCTCTTGCAATCTAAATAGCTATGAATGTAAAGGACTTTATTTTAAAACCAAGGCATTAAAGCTGAAGAATATTGTTTATCTTTAAGCAATGAGAGCTTTCTAGAAATGAAATAGCGCTGATAGAATTTGAGATTTTATGTAACATTGTTGAGATAATCTGGTATCTGTTTTGTGTGTGAATAAAAGAGAGAAAGAGAGAATTCATTGATTTAGTCCTCATTCTAAATAATAACTAATGATTATTATTTGCTTATATGTGATTTTTTAAATTATTTTTTCACCTTATTCTCAATTGCCTTCTGCCTTTCTAATACCAATAGCACAACAAGAGTGATTGTGATGATCAT
>JANHFL010002164.1:61185-86182 GCA_032468155.1 Oxyrhabdium leporinum
TATTATTATTATTATTATTATTATTATTATTATTATTATTATTATTATTATTATTATTATTATTATTATTATTTATCTTATTGATGACATCCAGTGTGTGTCTAGTGTTGTCTCTCATGTAACTCTTCTGAACAAATCACATCTGAGCAGGATGTATCATTTCATTTTAAAAAATCATTTATTCTCTTTGCAAGTATTGCCATGAAAAGCATAGTAATTACATTTGTGAAGACTTAATAAAACAAAGCTGTATAATTTTTGATTGGCCTTCCTAGCTAAATTAATATGGGCCAGGTCGTGAGATGAAGTATGACCTATAGGGCTGTTATTTTAGGGCACCCCTTCAGTTTTTTGGGGAAACTATTTCCTACTCAGTTTTTCCCAATAGATTTCATTCAGAAAATTAAGAGTTCTGTTCCTGTTCCTTTTATCATAGAATTATTCCGAATTTATTTCCAATCCATTTCCTGACAGTTGCCATGTGACATGTCTGTATTTCTTCTGAGTAATGAAATAACAAGATTGAGTATCTGTGTGCTTTTGCTATTCTCTAATGTTATTGTGTGTGTGTGTGTGTGTGTGTCTGAGAGAGAGAGAGAGAGAGAGAGAGAGAGACAGACAGACAGACAGACAGACAGACAGACAGACAGACAGACAGAATGGGACTACACATCACTATCCCAAATCTTAGGGGCAGGGGCAATAGGTCTTCAGTAGTTTCCTAAATGACATAGCAATAGCACTTAGACTTATATACCACTTCATAGTGCTTCACACCCCTCTCTAAGCAGTTTACAGAGTCAACATATTGCCCTCAGCAATCTAGGTCTTCATTTTACCAACCTTAGAAGGATGGAAGGCTGAGTTAACCTTGATCCAGTCAGGAATGAATTGCTGGCAGTCAGCAGCCTGCATACTACATTCTAACCACTGCATCACAACAGCTCTAAACATAGCCACGTAAATGTCTGAGTCCATATATACTATATTATAGTACATTCCACTCCATATACTACATTCCATTCTTAGAAAGCTAACTACTAACAGACAAATTGATGGACACATTGTTGAGCCCTTCTACATAATGCCCTTTCACTATTCTTTTTTATTAGAATTAATTTAAAAAACAAAACAGGAAGGGGACCATTACTCACACTGCTTTTCTGATTCCAAAGTACAAAAGGTCAATGCACTGTATACAGGATTCCAGTTTGTTTCTTTCCATCTGCCAAATCTAAGGTAAGTGATTTGAGTGGGACAAATGATGGTATATTTCACAGGCATTTCTAGGTCTTCCATATTTGCAATTGGATAGGCAGCCAATCTAATGAAGACTGATAGCAACTACAAACAAACTCCCACCAATTCCACTATTCTCCCATTTAATTACAACATTAAAATTAGTTAAAGAAATTATATTTCCTTCTTTAATTCCAAGCTAGATCAAACCTAAAGTCAGTAGTCAACCTTAAGAAGTAGCCAATCAGCTTAATGAAGGGGGGAAATGCAAACATCCAGTCAGTGTATGTGCCTATACCTCTTGTGTTAAGGGGGAAGGGGGGATCAGCACTGTTAGAAAAATAGGAGGAAACTGCAGCACCAAGATCTCTTGAAATCAA
Organism: Oxyrhabdium leporinum; assembly: GCA_032468155.1. Taxonomy (NCBI): domain Eukaryota; kingdom Metazoa; phylum Chordata; class Lepidosauria; order Squamata; family Cyclocoridae; genus Oxyrhabdium; species Oxyrhabdium leporinum. The sequence goes on from JANHFL010002164.1 coordinate 62,805, forward strand.
TGTCTGTCCTCCTCAACCTGCACAATCTAGTATGTGTAAATTTCATGAACCAATAATTGAACTAATTGCCATTATGGCCATGCTACACCCAAATTAAATTGCCCAGGAAGGGGAGAGCTTTTATTTTTCACTTATGAGTGGAGGGGAGGTAATGCTATGATCTGAAAAGTCGAATTAGAGCTTTTCAAAACGATTAAATTAATTAAAATAAATGATAAATTAAGATGACTATTTTTAAAGCAAAAAAGGTGCACTTCTATGAAAAGTTTCCATGTTAATTCAATATTTGATCTGAATTTAAGAGAAAGTTAAAGAATTTAAGAAGACTCTTTAGTGTCTAATCAGAAAAGGCTCTGCTTTCCTGAGATCAGACTGTGAGTGTATCTCTAGCTTCAAAATGCAAGACAGCATTTGGAAACAAGGTGAAATATGCTTTAGGTTCTCCTTCATGTAACTTCAAGCTACAATATATCCCAGATGCATTTTCTAATGATGCTGGATCCCCAAAGAAAAGAACAATGATAGCTTTTAAGTTCTGGTGGATGACTTTAAATATGTGTTATGATAAAGTGAAAGATCTATTTCAAAAGTGCTTTATACTTGATAGAAGTCCATAAATCATTGATGCTACATTAGTCTTAAATTAGCCTTAGTGCTGAATTCCCAGATTCAGCTAGCCACTTTCCAAGAAAGAAGAAGAAAGGAAAGGAAGAGCAGTCAATACCCTAGACTGCTTTCTTTATAATCATCTATATCCATCTATTATGATTCCATTCAGTGTCCACTGAACCTGTTCACAGTAATGGTAAAAAGAATATTCCTTGAAACTATGTCAAGCTAAAATGTCATTCAGCTCACCAACAGTGATTTTGCAGAGGGACTGAAAGCTACATTATGGAAACCATACATTCAAATCAAAAGCATATTTATTTTTCTTATAAAAAATAGCAAACATATGAAATGACTAATATACATTTGAAACCTTTGTATGAGAAGATGTCATCCCTAATTTGCCTTGGTTTCAAGGTAATATCAACCTGAAACTATCACAGAAATGAAATATCTGTTTTGTCAAGCATGTGTGATTACATAGAACTGGTGTGCACATTTCAAGCTACTTCTAGCAGTAACTTAAATCAGTTTTATATTAACTCAGACCAATTTCCATATTATCCGGCAGTGATAATAGACAAGTATCTTCCCAAGTGTGCTCCAGAGATCTTTGAGATGCCAGATCAGCTTAAGACTTGTTGAATGTGATCTATGTGCCTTAGACTGAACATTGTCCCTTGTTTAAATTGTAATAGTTTTTTTATAACTTTTCATCATTCCTTGCTCAAACTCCAGATACTATAATGATCAAATCTCATTAAACACAAAATACTTTTAGCTAGCTTGAGGTCATTGTACAAGGCAGTTAGCCAAAAGCGTCAACAAAAAGACATATTTGAAAAATATGAACCACCATGTAGACAGTTGATGTACCCATTTAGATCCAGTAGTGAATAATCTAAAGAAAAAAGAAAAAAAAGTGTGATTCAGGCAATTTCTTACAAACTGAATTTACAACTCCTGCATAAAGTGAAGTGGTAGATTAAAGTTCTGAATTTTGCTCAGTGAGGTACAAATGTCTACAAATTATAATGATGCTGAAATTCACATGAATCTTGACATTTTATTCTTATGAGAATACTAAGTGTTTTTAATGTTAAGTTTTTCCATCTATGACAATTCATTTTTTTTCTAAACTAATTTCCCCCAATTACTGTTATTGTTATTGTTACTTTGGAACCATGCGCAGGTAAAAAAAGAAAATGAAAATTGCTTTAAGCAGTAAAATGAGTGAATTTAATTAGTAAAACTAAGGAACTGGTGAAGACTTTTTCATTCTCACATTTATTAAGAAGATTGACATATTGACGGTGTTGTTGAGTTGCCAAAAGTAGGAAAATTATATGGAGATAAAAATGAAAGTGGTAATCATAAGCAATTATACTTATTCAGAAAAGCATATTACATAAACTAAATGATTGTTTACATTTGGAGATAATATTTTTTTCCAGACATAATTCTTATCTTACAAAATAAATTTGAACCTTTTCTGTTTTAGCTCTTTAATATGCCAGATAGGGTAAAAACCTGTGTAAATCACAATTATCTGAAATGGACAGATTATTCCTTCTTCTCTATCTTGTTGCTATTACTTTAAGTGTTAGGTTTACTAAAAGGGTTGGGAAAAGCAACAGGAAATTGTTTCAGAGGGGGGTCTTTACATGTTTTTGCAGGAACATGACAAAACCATTCCTTCTTAGTTGTCCAACTCAATGTATTGGCCACATTATTAGTTTAAGTTTTAGTTTACGCTACATACCATATTTACATATACCAATGCTATGGACTGAATGCAAAGATCCTTGAGAAATAGCCTACATACCTCCCTGGTGTCATAGATGTGGCCAGGAATTTAAGGATAAGAGCATAAATCTTCATTTTACATCTACTTTCTTTGGAGCCTTACTGGATGGATAAGGAACTTTATTTTGGAGTTTCCAAATAAGTATACCCTTATTTTATACCTATACCAGATATAGAAGATCCATGTTCTATGGCTACCATTTATTACCCCAGAACCCTCTTCAACTGCTGTTTAAGAGCTGGAAATTATTTGGGGATATTAAAATGTTTTGAGATACATTCTTGTTTTTTGGCTTTTTAGGGGTTGATATTTTGATGAGAGAGGGGTAACTGATGACTTTGCTTCTTGGTTCAATGCAAACAATTTGAAGGTGGTGATGATGAGGACAGGAAAAGGAACAAAACATGTTCCTGTGTCTCTCAAGTATCCTTCCTGTACTCCAAAATTTAACTTTCATTCTTACTACAATTAGCTCAGCCTTCTCTAATCCATTCTGTTCAAATAAATTAGATTTATATTGTTCTAATTAAGCAGCTACATGCAGGATGGAGGCAACAGACAGTCAAGTACAACACATTTGGTGGCAGTAGCTTGATTTATGCAGGCTGAGCTAAAAGCAAAGTCTTTTGGCGGCTCAAGGAAGCCTTCATCCAGTACAGGAACCTTTCTTTTGTGAATCCAGAATCATCCCTGAAATTCCAGTCTCAATGTGTCATTCCAAAATTCATCCTGAAAATGGTGGTTGCCCATCAGTTGTGCCAAAGGTGGAGAAAGAATGTAAACTTGTATAAAATATACTTGGGAAGAGATGAAGTGTCACTGATCCACATCACTGTCCTTACTTCATTTATCTTTGTGCCTAAATAACTACTCTACATTTATTAGAAGATGCCAGTGAGAGGCTTTGCTCAAATCCACAAAGAAATTGCAATCCAGCATAGAAAAAAAATGCTCTTGTTTTTTAGTTATAACAAAGGATTTCAGAAATAGGTTAAGGCAGGGCTGTCAAACTCTTGGCCCGCACGCCGGATGCGTCATGTGCTAGCCACACCCGGCTTAGCAAAGGGGAAAAAAATCCTGAAAAAAGTCCTGTGATGCTGCTGTGACAATGTGATTTTGACAACCCTGGGTTAAGGTGATACCTGGGGAAAGGAATATCATCAAAATAATAGAAAATACATGTAGCTCGGGTTTTAGATTTTGGCAGTGGTTTGCTCTCCAAGCTTGTTTCAGTTTAGTTTCTGAACGTTTCATTGCCAGAATAGGTAACATCATCAGCAGGATTTTTTTGTCCTGTTCCTCTTTAGCTTATAAATGTCTTGTATGCCAGTGTGGTCAATTTGTCATGCAATTGGTTATACATTTAGAGCTATATTTAAATTCTGAGCAGCTGATTGGTTCTCTTGTCATCCCTCAGATTTGATCCTCAAACTAGTCCTTTGAAAGGAAGGTAAAGAAAGTTCAGAATTGTTCACAATTTCCTTCTTACCTAAAACCACAATATTTAGACTGATATCATGTCCTATATTACAGAAAAGTATTTCAAGAGCTGTCAGGGAAAATGTGCTCTACAAGATGGTCTACATAAAATTCGATAAAAAGATGATGAGTGGATATATTAAGTGATCCATTGACAACAGACTAAGCAGACACATTTCATAATTCACTCAGTGTCTGCACTATGGTGAAATATATTTTCATTTAAAGGTTTTTAAATAAATAATAATTTAGTTTAGATATGTGCATTCTCTTTTGTCTCTCAAATGCCTCCTCCCCAGCAGTAATGTGAATTACAATGTCAGAATAAAGTTTTGTTGTTGTTATTGTTGTTGCTGCACAAAGTTTGGAGGAAGAACAACAACAACAAAAATACCCCATTTTTTAAAGCATAACCCTTTTTAAACAAGGAAAAGTTGATTAGAATTTAAGCAATAAGCATTTTGGTTTACATTTCAGTTTCCTGTTTATTTAACTAATATAAACTATACGTTTACATATAAGAATCTTAAAATGTGAACATCTCTTACCCTCATATAGATTTGGAATGGTTGTGTATGTGTATATTTTAAAATAAAATGTACTCTAAATTTTTCCTAATGTTTGCATTTTCACAAAAATTAAACACACGGTAGGAAAAACCATACTAAATGAAAACAAATTTCTGCTGAGATTTATAAAAAGTTAACTGAAAGGTCAGCCTTACATTTTAAGAAGGTGCCTATATTACCAAATATAATGATTCCAAAAATTGTATCCCAAATGATACAATCTGTCTTAACTCAGGCAGCAAAAATTTCATTCTTGAATATTTTTAAAACTTTTGTAGGGTTTTCAACAAAAAAAAGCAATTATGCAAATGAGTGGGCCCTTTAAACTTAATGATTCTTACTATGTAGATTGTGAGAGAATTCCCTTGCTGATCTGCATAATGCAAAATAGATTTGCAGTTTATTTCTGGAATATGCAACTGGTATATGGAAGTGCATGACTTTTTTTCCCCAAAGAGTTCATATATTCAGATACTTTTCCTCAGCAACACAGATTGTTTGAGGTTTCACAGGTAGCCCTCATTTTATGGCCACAATTGGAATCACAATTTCTTTTGGGGGAGGGTGATTTTAACATTTTATTAGTTTATAGAATAAAATACAAAAATACAAAAGCAAATAGTAGGACACAGAGGGGAGGGGAAGGGGAAAAGAGAACTGAGGAAGAGAGGAGGATAAAGGGGAAAAAAGGCATTGACTTCTGACTTCCTCTGTTGCAGTAGAATAAGACATTAACATTGAACTTTGACTTTTTACTTTTCCATAATAGTATAAACTATCCATATCTATAACGACAAATCAATCTTACCAAAACCCAAAATCAAAGTTTCATTTTTTTCCACCTCAAACACAAAGTCCAGAAGAGCAGTCTCCAAGTAAAAACAAAAGCAAGCGCAAGTGCGCGTGCGTACACTCAGAGATACACACACACACACACACATGTATGTATGTGTGTGTGTGTATATATATATAATTTTTCTTTGATCAAAGCAATCAGATTAGCCATCTCTGCCAACCGGGATCAGAATTTCTCTTGCTAAACAAGATAGTTGTTAAGTGTGCCATGCCCAATATTGCAACCTATTTTGCTAAATTAAGCAAATTACTGCAATCATTAAGTTAAACATGCAGTTGTTAAGCAAATCCAGCTTCCCTCATGACTTTTCGTGGGAGGTCGCAAATGGTGATGCATAAGCCTGGGATACTACAACCATTGTAAATATATTCTGGTTGCCAACGGCCTTAATTTTGATTGTGTGGCCATTGGGATGCTACAACATTTATAAGTGCAAGAGCCAGTCATAAGTCACTTATATTAATGCAGTTGTAACTCTGAATATTTGCTAACACATGGCTGTAAGTTGAGGACTAGAGGTAATAGTCTCCTTTTGACTTCATGTCATAGTCAGAATTTTTATTATATTTTGAATTTCAAATTAAAATGTGGAAAAAAATGATCAGCTCTAACTTCACTGATTAAAAATTCTTGCAATATTTCCTAGCAATCACACATTGCATAATGTTCACTTTTCATTTTTCAAATGGTTTAGCAAAGATGTGGATTTTTTAATATGCAAAAAAAAAGGACAAGTCTGAGAACACTTAGTGTGACATGGCATTATATTATGTCTTCCTTTTTTTTAAAAAAGCCCTATCACTCAATATTGATTACCATCACTGCAATACAATGTGTCATTTTAGGTAAATTCTATGAAGATAAAATGGTGGCTATGACAGCAGTTATTATTGTTTGTAAGTTTTATAAACTACATTTTTAATGTTACAGCTACAAATATTACTCTTGTCTCTGAAAATCCATGAAGATGGACTCTGTAATGTGAACAATACTACAAATTTGGATGGAAGTTTAGGTCACTGTAATTTATTTTACATAATTACCAACAAATATCATAATATAGAAAAGTACAAAAGCCATTTTCCTATAATAGTGAAGTAATAACAGATATGTGTGCATGCAGAAGTAAATATCAGATTTAATCTATATGTATCCCAAGTATTTTGTGATAAATTCTGTTAAATAAGAACTATGTTTGCTAAGCTCATTAAATGTAGCTACTACATTATTAATAATTTGAGCGCAGGGATGTGTATTTTCAAAAAGACACTATTTTCATATATCCACAGATATATATTAATATGTTATTTCCCCTTGGATTGAATTGCAAATGTTCCTTTTATAAGAAAATAAATTTGTGAAGTCATTTTATTTATTTAGTCTTATCTATAGCACTCTGTCCATGAGTGGATATTAACAGGAAGGGATTTTTTTATCTGTTTACCAACCCAGACATAACAATAAAAGAAGGAATTTTAGGAATTTATAGTTTAGACATTTTTTTTAAAAAAGCCAGTCACAATTAGCAACACTGTCATGGATTGCTTTAAATTAGAATAGTTCTAAGTAAAGAATAATAAAATGAACATTATGGATGATGAAGTGGAGAAAAGAATAAAAAAGATGACTTGCCTAAGGCTATCAGTAAGAGACTCAAAATATTTTCTTAGTTCTACTTTGTATGAAAGATGATATTACTGTGCTATCCAGACTAATATGCATCTTATGCCATGAGAACATCATAGAGTCAGTTTGGTCTAGTGATTAAGGCATCGGGCTAGAAAATTGTATGTTCTTAGCCATGAAACCCACCTGGGTGACTTTGGGCCAGTCACACACTCTTAGCCCAGTTCACCTCAAGAGTTGTTGTTATAGGAAAAAAAGAGGAAGTGTTAGATATGTTCACTGCCTTGAGTTGTGTATGGAAATAATGAAGTCTAGTTGTAAATACATACATATTTATATACTACAGGAACTTCAGAAGAAATCATATATATTAGATGATGAACAAAAAGGTACAGTTTCAATAATATAGTGTTATAGTAGCCTGCCTATCTTCCAATTATTTTAACACAATGTCAGGCAGGACCACATGTGATTTTCCAATTAAATAGATTGATGGCTCATGCCTATGCACAGGAATATTCTTAACTAATGGTTAGCACCTGCTAGAAGTTGGATAGGGGTCAACAGAATTCAAAGTGAGTTGGGCTTAGTACATCTGTGGTTATGTAGAGATTCTAGGCTGATCCTTCTTTTGATCTCACCCTCAGGCTCTGCTCCTCCTTCTTCTATACACAACCCTTAGCTATCTATTCATATATGGATATGGTTAAATGCTTGAGAGTCTATAGAGCTTGCAGAGAATTGTCAACCAATCAGAATTTACTGTTTAGGGCCAATACCTAAGCACAAATTCTACTAGTGCAGGGCTGTCAAACTTGCGACCCGCAGTCCAGATGTGTCATGCACTGCCCACGCCCATTTTAGTGAAGGGGAAAAAAGTCACAATATATCCTGTGATGCTGGCGTGACGACGTGAGTTTGACACCCCTGTATTAGTGTGTCGGCCAATAACCTTGGGGTCATGCTATGACAATTCAACTATAAATAAAAGATGGTAGGTGGTGAAATTCTCTGCTGATTTTTTAGTAGGGGAACAAATAAAGTTAACTTGCAAAAATAAAAGCAAAACCAAGAATTTCCTGTTTTTTAATAGAAAAATGGCCCTACCCAACTTGTTTTTGGCTACCAGGAATAAGACAAATAGTCTTCCAATGTGGAAGGATTTCTTGCTTTCATCTTAAACGTTTCAAACTTTGTTATTTTTTAGTTCAGTGTTCTCTGAAGACCACAATGGAAGTGGAAATATATATTTTAAGCCAGCTGCAATTTCTTTTAAACAGAAGAATTTATTAAGAATAGATAGCTCAGGTTAAGTAAGATTGCACTTTTCATGCTATCCTAAGGTAATAAAATGCAATCCTACCGACTGATACCATTTGCAATCTAAATGTAGTAAGATAATTAAAAGGCAACCTTAGCATTTTTAATATCTAAATATGTAGCATTTTTAAATGGTTTACTATGCTTGATAAACCTATTCTGCCTATATTTTAATTATTAGCAGAATGAATTTGATCCATTGCTGAATTCAGTGTGCCATCTCTGGAAAATAATCTGTATAAACTCATCACTATGCAGTTGAAATAGCTTGCAATAAGGGACATCAATTGGTGCCAAGTCTAGGCAGCACAATCTGTGGATGAGTAAAATAAAAGCCAATAAAATTTATTTTGAAAAGAGACAATGTAAACATTATAATGGAATACTGGAGCAAATTGTATTTTCGTCGGCACATTTGCAAAATGGCACCATCTTGGCAAATAACTGCAAATCCAATTATTCAAAACAAGTGAATAAAATTCCAAAGAAGTGAATAAAAAAAGGGCAATGTTTGATAAATAAAGTTTATAGACAAGCCATGTTCACTTCAGCAAATGCCAATATTTGGATTTATAAAAGCGTTCAAAATGCTTTGGAGAGTCATGGGCTCTCTGCTCAAGGAAAAGCTTTTAGAAATATCTTTGATTTTAGGTGATAATGGATTACTCATTTTTGTCCTCCCTAGATGAAGCAAAAAAGAACGAAAACAATTTCTTTGTTTTCCCCATATGACTCCCCTGAATTTTATAGTTTGCAACCTTATACTGTAGGTAGGCATTTAAAGCTGCAGAACTTAAAGACTTGCTTACAAGTAGCCATCCATTGGAAACATTTGAATTTAGTTGAATGTACAGTAAATGCAATATTTTAAGAATAACTTCTCAGAACAAGTTCTTCAAAGTAGGAAGTAGACTCATTATCATAGTATGCACTCTCTGTCTATGTGTCGGTGTATTCATATACTGGCTTCTGTGTGTTATGTCGGTCAGTGTTATTTAAAATTTAAGCATGTAAGGAAGAATGCTGATAAGCTTGTTCACTTATTAATATAATCATCCATCATATAAAAATGGAAAAAAAAATCAGAAACAATTGCAAAATATTACATTACTTGCACTAAAGCCATATTTGTGATGTTATGGATCATCTGGACCCTTTTCAGTCATGATTCGGACTGGGCCATAGTACCCAGGCAGCATTAGTCACACTTGTATATTACCTATGGAAGGATGGGGTGGAGTGTCCATCCTGGCTCTTTTGGATCCGTCGGTGGCTTTTGACATCATTGACCATGGCATCATGTTGGACAGGCTCCTGGGATTGGGAGGCAATGTTTTGTAATAGTTAAATTCCTTTCTCCACGGCTAGTTGCATTCAATGCTTAATTGGGGAGGAGAAATCCATCCTAGGCCTCTATTATGTGGGATGCATTAGGGCTCAGTTCTCTCTGCCCTCCTATTTAACATCTATTGAAGCCACTGGGAGAGGTCATCTGCCAGCATGAGGTTTAGTATCAGTATTCTGCTGATCCCTAATTATGCATCTCTACCCCATGCAGGGCAAGTGATGATGTTCAGGAACTGGCTCAGTGCCCAGAAGCTATAATGATCTGGAGGGGGAGAAATGAGTTACAACGCAACTCTAGCAAAGATGGATTGTTAATTAATTAATGAATTTTTTAATGTTAAAATATTAAATTCATTAAAACATTAATTTAAGTAGATGGGTTGATTATTATCACTCCCTCTTTTAAAAGGATATCTGCAGCTTGGATCAAAGGCAGACCATTTGTGCAACTGAACTTTGCAGCTTTCACTGCCACTACGTGCAAAAATATTAAGCTACATAGTCATAATAAAACGTGATCTCATTTTTTTTAGGAGGTGTCACTATCATATATCATTTACTATCTACAAACTGGCACAGTAATGAACAAAGAAAGTTCAGATGTTCAGTACTTTGAATCACACTTTATAATGTTGGCTTTGTTTTGTTTTAAAATTGCCTTTTATCACGCAGGAGCATGTGGGAGCTCACCATGGATTTTAAGGTTTAAATGCAAGCAAGCATCCCCAATTATAAATCAGAGAGTTTAATTTCACAGAGCAGGTACACACCAGGAAGCCAGTTCCTACCCAAAGAATGCTGATAAGATAAAAGAATTACAGAAAAAGTAAAGGTCAGTTCCACTGTGGTTACTCTTTTTAACATTAAAAGGACTTACCGTGTAAAACAATCAAACATGGGAAGGCAGGGGACGAAGAATAAGAATTTCAAGGCTATATTTTTAATTAAGCTAAAAATCAGAGGCATTTAAGAGAGCTCACTTTCAGGCCAGAGGCAACATAAATTAAAGCAATGCACAGATAATTTCTTGAACTAATCTGACACTTTCAAGATTTAAATATCTATATTTTTAGACAGATATATTGAACATCTGCTCTGATGCACATCCCTCATATCTGAATACATGCTTTTGTTTGTTGACTAGATATATTGGGACAAACTATTTTCACAGCATTGTGTTCAGTCAGAGAAGCAGCTGGCATGGCACTTTATCAATGCACTGCTAAGAGATCTGTAATTTTAAAGACAGAGGATGGAAGCTCAAATTTCAAATCATGTTAATAAGAAATGCCACTAAACTAAGATGAACATATCTAGAAATTCAAATATCCAGCAACTTCTCTTGTCAACAACACCAAAATAGTGTGAGATTTTCAGATATTTTTTTCTCCCAATCTAGGCATGGTATTATATGTAGATCTCCCAGCCAAGTATTAAACATGTTTGACTCTACTTAGGTTTTGAGCACAGGAAAGGCAGACAGTTGCTGCTCCCTTTGAAATCAGGTACAGCAGACTTATTAATCCATAGTACATGAGACTGTTTCTCCTTGTTCCATAATATATATAATGTGTATGTGTGTGTATATATATATATATATATATAATGTACACACACACACACCCCTAAAGAATCTCTTGCAGACTCATACACCATAGCATTTCTAATTTGTCAGCCCATTCATTATGTTAGCATAATTAAACACTTTCATGTAAACTGTAAAATGAATTTTTTTTAAAAAAAACCCAACAACAACCCAACATTTAAACATTTCACAAAGACAGAGCACTTATCTGTGTGCAAGATTGTGAAGCTTCATTTACTCGTAATCCATTAGTGATTCTTCCAATTTCATTAAATGCTTTCCAAGGTCAAATAACTATAGCTATTTGTTAGCTAGCTCATAACAGTTGAAAAGAGGCATGATGTTTCAGATTTTTAAAGCTGATTCTGAGTTGTAGCCAAAACAAAGTGTGAACCACCTTGAATTGAACTGATAGTATCTTCCCAAACAAGTATTTCAACCTCATCTTGTCTTTGCTGTGTGCAATTAGAAACAGCAATATTGAATTGAAATTGGATTGGTTGATATAATTTAATCTATGAAGTATTTAAGTCATCGAGGTTATGGTTGTCCCAAAGGCACATTTTCAAGAAGCAACTAGACTTTCTCTTATTCTTTCTTTGAAGATGTTTCGCTTGTCATCCAAGAAGTTTCTTCAGCTCTGACTGGATGGTGGGGAATGGAAGGAGTTATATTCTTTGCAGATATCTGCAAAAGGGTGTGGAGCCTTCTTGGAACTGTTGAAAGGACTATGTTGTAGACTGGAGATAAATGATATCGTAGCCTCTTCCTCTGTGGAGAAAGGGCTGTTCAATTTTGACATAGATGTCCTCTTTGATCCCTCTTTCAAACCAGCAGTCCTCTCTGTCCAAAATGTGGACCATTGAGAGGAGAAAAGGATGAAAATCGGAAGTAAATGCCAGTTTCCAACAAAAAATGTAAATCCAAAGTCATGTGACCATGGGACACTGCCAATGACCATGCATTCAGGCTGGTTGTTGAGCACCTCAAATAAGTTCACATGACTGCAAGGGGCCAGCCATTGGAACTTTGAATCTGGGTTGTAAGTACTTTTTATTTGGTGGCCTCTGCTGTATCTTCAAATACTTACTAAGAACTGGAGGCTAAAACATATGAAGAACAGTTGCTGGAATTGGGTATGTCTAGTTTAATGAAAAGGACTAGGGGGTGACATGATACCATGTTTCAATATCTCAGGGGTTGCCATAAAGAAGAGGGAATCAAACTATTCAACGAAGCACCTGAAGACAGGACAAGAAGCAACGGATGTAAACTAATCAAGGAGAGAAGCAACCTACAACTAAGAAAAAATTTCCTCACAGAACAATTAATCAGTGGAACTTGTCTCCAGAAATTGTTAATGCTCCAACACTGGAAGTTTTTAAGAAGAGAGTGGACAACTATTTGTCTGAAATTGTATAGGGTTTCCTACCTGAGCAGGGGGTTGGACTACAAGACCTCAAAGGTCCCTTCCAATTCGGTTGTTCTGTTCCCAATTGTAAGTAAAGATTACCTTTAAAGGAGAAACTTGTTAATTGCTTTTACTGTCAAACTACTCTTATTATTAGGAAGATTTTCCAAACATTCAATTGGAATTTGCTGTTATTTAATCTCTTATTCTATGTTCTGAACCCTTGGGCTGATGGAAAACAGCCCTTGGACATATTCTAAAAACAGGGTTATTTATTTCTATCCTTTCTGTTTTGAAGATGCCCCAATATTTACCATAGTTTTAAAATGTTAAAGTTCCTAAAGTGTCCATCTCATTACATCTTTGCTGTTTCTAATAATGATAGGCAATCTTTTCTCTAGCTAAGACAAGGGATAAAGAAGCCAACAATAATTCTGAGAAGTTTTGTGATAAATGTTGCCATCTGAATACAGAGCTTGTTATGCAGTATGTTAGAATTGCTATCCAAAAATTCACTTTATGTCAGACTGAAGAAAATATTTTGCCAGTTTTATTATTTTATCCATTGATTTCCATTTCCATAATCCAATTGATTGCAGCAGCTTTTGCAAAAAGGTGTCTTTATTAGGCCTAATCACTGTTTCAGCCAGCATGATTATAGGGATATGCTTTTTTTCCTCTTACATTTTATAATATATCTTCAAGATTACTTTTCATTCATTCTCTTAATCAAAGCTTCATCCAGCTTTCAGCACCTCAGCTCCTAATCCTTTCAGCAGACAAATAAAATTCATGTGAATTGCATATTCCTAGCTCTCTTATTAAGCAGCAATTCACAAAAATGTTTTTGGCTGCAGCCAGATGCTGAGGAAGATGTATTAATGCTTCTAACACTTGCTGGCCTATAACTCTGCTTTGCCATTTTATGAGAAACATCTAATAAAGTAAAGCAACATTGCAACATAGTCTGTAGTAAGGTTTTATGCCATACAGTATAATCTGGACCTGGAGTTGGAGTAACATTTAGAAATTATTTTTATGTCAATGCCATATTAGATATATCAATTTTGTGCTATTTAACATTATAGGAAAAAATGGAAGGAGATTTTGAAATATTTAGTTCTGCTTTTTTTGGGGGGGGGTGTCTTCAAATAGCAATTGTTGCTACGTAATTGAGCAATTAGGTTGACACAGGATTAGAGCCAAACTGGGCCACTTTAAAAACGAAAGATGATACCAATACATTTCAGTGAAAACTTCTCTGTGTGTGGGAAGGGTGTGTGTGCAGTGAGCCTATATCAAAAAAGAAAAAGTCTAGTTGGGGATGAAGAATTTAATATAGCTTGTTTGTTTATCCTCCTTATAGTTTTTTATAAATGACTCAGGCAGGAAAGATACCTAAGACTCCTTCTTCTTCCTGTTTTCCTCACAACAACAGCCCTTTGAGATGAATTGGGCTGACTGGCCCAAGGTCACCCAGCTGGCGTTCATAGTTAAGACAGGACCTAATCTGGTGCCTTAACCACTAGAACAAACTGGGTGGTTTTCATAGTGTATGGAAGAGGTTGAAAACTATATGAAACTTTGGTGTTAGGGACAACTAATTAGACTTCCTTAAAACTTGGTCTTTATAATATACTGGAAGTGAATCCATAGCTTACTTAAATCTTGAAAAGGGTCACTTCTGTTATGATTGATAAGATATTTTGTTACATATGCTACCAGCATTGTTTTAAACAAAGATGGTCTTTTTTCCCCATCTGGCCCCACATTAAATATTATTTAGTACTGAAATAACTGCTTCTGTATCTCAGCATAATGCAAGACAAATAACATAACCTTGATTAATGGTGAAAGTTATTTTGGCATCCAAGCCTTCATTTTACTTAAAGAAAAATGAACAGGAAACTAATGAATTTCTAAATTTAAGATGAAAGTGTGCCATCTGTTTGAGCTTAGATTACTTTCATCAGCACATTGTCTTTAAAAAGTACCCTCACAGTTCAGACATCTACTAAAGCAATTATTAAATTCCAGTGAATGATAGCATCAAATATTTAGTGGAGACACTGAATGTACACACTTGCGCCCATTGAAAACAACTGAAATTATGTCTCTCAAAAGTCTCAAAACATCATAAAACAAAGAAGATTCCAAAGTTGCTGTTTTTAAAGGAGTAGCTAAAGATAAATGTGTTATCTTTATATGAAAACACTAGTTTCAGCAAAATTCATTTGTCTTTCTTGTTAAAGTAAAATAATTAACTTATTTTGCTTTATGTAACATTGTTTCAGTTCTTTGTACTCAATTTTTTATTTAAATGACATTGAAAAATTGGGAAACATTTTCATACATATAAAGGTTCATAATTTTTTTGTATCTAGCCTTTTTAAGGCAATCTTCTTCCTTTTGCAACTTCTAGCGCTTGGTATATATGCAATCTCTTTGGTATTTTACCCAATAACATTTTTTATAGATTTATTTTTATCCCACATTTATTCTTTTTACATATAACTCAAGGCAGCAAATATGTG
This sequence comes from Oxyrhabdium leporinum, assembly GCA_032468155.1. Lineage (NCBI taxonomy): Eukaryota > Metazoa > Chordata > Lepidosauria > Squamata > Cyclocoridae > Oxyrhabdium > Oxyrhabdium leporinum. The sequence goes on from JANHFL010002164.1 coordinate 77,948, forward strand.
CAACACACTTTTCTGCTCCTATTTTCCCCATAACAACAATCCCGTGAAGTGGTTGATCTATAAAAAATAAAGTAGTATTATATGCATTCTCCGAATGGAAAACTCTGAAGTAAAATGTGGAGAAAAATAAAAACTAAAGAATAGCAATATCATTGCGGATCACATATTAGAGTAATATTTGTATACATGGGAATGTCAATTCAAATTTCCATTCATTCTTTTACACTGAGAGTAGTAATTGTCCATCATAAAGCCTTGCTACTAGAGGATGGAACTAAGCAATTGAAGTATGAGAACACATATATTCACCAGATATTGTGAAGGACATAACTTGGTCCTTTAATAGTAAGACAGAGAAGTTGTAACAAAAAATATTTAGATTATTTCAGTCAGCCACATGATTTGGTTTTTCAGGATCTACATCACTGCACCAAAATTTGTTGTAGCTACTTAGTAGGTGTATTCGACATGATGGCTATTTGTAAGCAGTTGGACAGACTAGCCAATATCTGTGTGAAAGATTAAATGGGCACACACACCTGACATCTGAAATGTCAGTATCAAAAAACTGGCAAGAGAAAATTTCAGTTCTCTTTGAGGGAAAATTAAAAAAAATAAAAAATACAAAGATCAATTTTCTTATGAGACAGCCAAACTAGAATTTGTCAGATGATTAAACAGTTTTCACATTAGAAAACAAGCTCTCTTAGCACATTTCAACTGTTAACCATCAATGCAAGAGTGCTTGTGTTATATTTAATGATTGCCATACTGTCACTCCTTTTATCTCTCCTTTCACAATTCCTAATTTCTGTTGATTCTATCACTATAAAAGGTCTGTATGTATGTGCATATTCTTTGCTAAGAATATATTTCATGCATCTGAATAAAAATGCATGAAGACTGATAAGACTGAATGGCTGTGGCTGTCGGATCCCTAAATTCTTGATTTGTATTTGTATTAACAAATGAAATAACACTCCCCTGGCATATATGGGTGGGTTTCCTTCACTCATAGCTCCTGCTTCAGCAGCAAGTAGCAGCAATAGCCAAGAAGGCCTTTGCCTAAATACATCTTGCGAATGCTGCATCTGTTTCTTCACTGGGAGGCATTCCTTGTGGTTGTGGTTGTGGTTGTTATTGTTATTATTTAAATTTGTATGGCTCTCGTCTTCCAGTTACTCTTGGTCGTTCACAGCTGTCAAAGAAAAAAAAATAAATTAAAACAATAAAATCAGGCAGTCATCTTCTGGCTGGACTACTGCAATGCCTTCTATTGTACATGGGGCTCCCCTTGAAATGCATTTGAAAATTTCAGCCAGCAGAATGCAGCAGTACACGCAGCATAGTTCACCCATGTAGCATCATTGTGAGCTGCACTGGCTTCTAGGATGCTTCTGGATACAATTCAAGGCGCTGATTTGTCACCTTTAAAGCCCCGCACATCACAAGGCCAGCTAATTGTGGGGCTGCTTGTTCCTGGTGGTTTCTGAGTATCCCACCAAATTTGGCAGAATGGACTTGCTAGGAATTGCTATGGTGAGGGACTGCCCCTGGTCAATCCTTGGAAATGTTTTATCTGTAATAGCACCTACCTTATGAAACAACCTCACTCCAATATTTGGACAGTTCTAACATTGGGGGCCTTTCAGAAGGCTTTGAAGACTTAACTTTCTCCTAGGCATTGGAACCAGACTGTTTCTGAGGTTCTTCTGTATATGTATGGCATGGGTGTCCTCTGAGTTTTTAATAAGGAGCTCTAGGTATTTTTATGATTGTTGATATTATCTATAGTTTATCATCATATACAGTTTCATTGCTGATTGGTGGTCTTATACATTTTAATAAATTTATACATCAGGGGAAATGAACTATAATCCACAAAAGTATACATAATAGTAACTTTGCAATCATTAAGTAAATCATCAAGACTTAGGTGTGACATCATCTAACCACAACTTGTGACTTTTGGCCAGTTTCCCCAATAACCTTGCTTGTTGAAAACCAGCTATGAACGGCAATCAAATTACTATACAACGCTGTGATATTTGTAAATGTAGGCCAAGTGCTCAAATCACAATCGTGATCATGTGGTTGTGGGATCCTATGACAGCCACAGTTTCAAGAATCAGTCACAAGTCTCTTTATTCAATGCCATCATAATTTTGCATGCTTGTTGAATAAATGGTAGGTAACAAAGGAGTATCTGAATTCTTCCTTGCCTTTCAGGGATAAGTTCAACTTATTTGAATTTCCAGCTTTCATTGGCCATTAACCATCTAAGTAAGAAGAGAATACAGTCAAACTGGATAATATTTTTTTTTCCTTTAGACCAACAGCCCCCAACATTTTGAGTACCAGGGACAGGTTCCATGGAGAGCATTTTTCCATGGACCACAGTGGCATGGTTTCACACTCTGCCTACATCCTGCGTTTGCATAAATGAGACTTTGTTAGTTTTCATGGCCCTGTTCCTGGTGGGCCATGGACCAGTGCCATTCCATGGATCGAAGGTTGGGGACCCCTGCTTTAGACTTCATGATTGCAACTCAAACTTCTTGTTTTTCTTGCTTTTTGAGGTTCTTATTCTCTTATCTAATTATGTTTTGGATAATCCCCAAAATGAGTTTTTAAAACATGTGTGATCTGTTTGTCCATTGTCTCACAAATCTGCTTTAAAGGCAGATATTAACCTTCAACTGATCTTTATTAACTGAGGGAAGGAAACAAAAGGAATGAACATTGGTTCAGAAAACCTCACCTGAAATATAAAACTGTTCATAACTAAACATAAAATTCCAGGCAAATTACACCACCAAAGCCATATTTCATAATGTTCTGAGTGGAATTGAAAAAAGCTGCTGTGTGTTTGTTCATTATATCTGCACTTTGTGCTAGGACAACCTTTGACAAGACACTGGCATAGTAGCATGCTATTATTCAGGACCCAGCCATATAATTCCATAATCTCTATATAGTATTCTGTGTTGACATCTACATGCTCAACCTTCTTAAAGGGTCACTCCATACTTTAGGCTGCTTTGAGCTTTTTAATATCGTATATATCCAGTGGTAAACAACTCTGAGTTTAAGACTAGCTCTCCCCAAAAGGAAGAATACTGAGAAACCAATAAATTTACAGATCCAGACAAATCCAGTGTAGTCTCCAGCTCTCCCTCATTTTCAACCTACAGCTGCCAGTTTCACCTGAAATCTCACAGTCCTAGATACATTTTCCCTCCTCAATTGATGTGTGGTTGTGTTATGCCTGGGTGTGCATACATGCATGTCTGTGTATTCTACATACTTGGGGGGTGGGGGGAAGGAAGCACAAGTAGGAGAATAAAATTAACATTTATTTTATTAGTATCTACTAAGTACTCACCTTAGAAATGTGGTTTTTCACTTCTATAGATAATTAATCCTCATCTGTGTGTCCCAACCATTGTCTTTTTCCTAGACTAAGCACATTGGGAAAGACACAGCACAGACATGAACATTTTCCCTCCCTTCTTCTAGCAGGATCATCCAACAATGAGAAGAAGGAAAGAAAGTCAAAATGTAAAGAATGAAAGAAATAATTGCACTGAAACAGAAAGGAAAGGGGATATGCAATTGAACAGACCGGAGAGGAAGAGAGGTGGGACTGAAGAGGCAAGGAAAGAAAGGAAAGAAGATCTGTTTAGATTTTAGGTTTAGCAAGCAGATCCTCCCCCAACAAGAGCTGATTCTCAAAGGCATTCATTCATTTCAGCTGTAAAGGCTACAGAAGCTTAATACCGACTTCTGAACATGCTGCAATTTCTGAGATTCCTTTAATAGCATTTCTATGTACAAGGTATTACAAAAGTCAAAGCAGGAGGAAACCAAAGCAACACAGGTTGTCCTTGACTTACAATAGTTCATTTAGTGACCATTCAAAGTTATAACACCACTGAAAAAAGTGACATGCCCATTTTTCACATTTCCAACCCTTGCAGTAACCCATGGCCAGGTGCTCAGAATTTGGACACTTGGCAACTGACTCATATTTATGACAGTTGCAATGTCCCAGGGTCATGTGATTTCCCCCTTTGCGTCCTTGTGACAAGCAAAGTCAGTGGGGAAGTCATATTCGCTTAACAACTGTGTTACTAACTTAACAACTGCAGTGATTCACTTAACAGTTCTGGCAAGAAAAGTCATCAAATGGGGCCAAACTCACTTAACAACTGTCTTGCTTAGCAACAGAACTTTTGCGATCAATTGTGATTGTAAGTCAAGGACAAGCTGTAGCTGGATCAGGCCTTACTAGGCTGGGATATGGCTGGTAAATTGTTCACCACCACCAGAAAAAAAAATAAAAATAAACTTCCTTGCCACTGCATTGACCTGACATCTAAAGGGGAGCACAGGATCAAAGAGATTTCGAGGACTAAATTTTATATTTAAGAGAGGGGGAAAAATGCTTAATACAATTAAAATCCCATCCATCCATGCATACAATATTTCTCAACCAACAAAGACGATTTCTTGTGTAGCTTCAAGACCGCCTATTACCCCTGATCCCCTTCACCTTTCCACTAGTTCTTCCTTTGGTTTCTATAGTGTATTTCATTCTTATATAAGAATAAGATGACTTTAATCAGATAATCATTTGGAAAAATAACTTGGCTTCCTACTTTTTACATCTTGACCAAAGCTGGGCAACTTTATTCTAGCTAGGGTTGTATTTCAACTTTGAATAGCATACCAGAAATTGATATTCCTAAATGTAGGCAGACTAGTACAAAAGCAAAGTTTAGATTTATTTTAGGTATAAATTAATTATAGCTAAATATAGTTATAGCAGTTGTCTTTGAATATTTTATGATTTCCCATACGTTCCCATGCCCATTTATTTGTGATGGTATCCAGATTTCAGATCGTGTCTTTTGGGATTTGTGAATTGCCGCATTCAACATAGGAAAAGTGGGAAAATGTGCCTTTAGTTTTAATCTGTAGTTTTCAACTTGTATAAATTAGCTGGAAATATTCAAATTAAAGGTTGCCTAAAATATGTATTAAGTAGGCAACAGTAGATAAATTAAAATATTTTGTGGTGCTGATGGTGGTGGCTGTTGACCCAATAAGGGATTGAGTTGTTGTTGATTTTTTTTATGGACGTGGTGAGAATTTTTGGGGGGAGCAGGAGAAACGCCTTATAAATGAATAGAGTTTTATTGAAGTGAGGAGGAAAAAAAATCATTTCTAAATCCATTTTTTAAAAATAAAAAATAAAAATTAGACATACATAATTGCTACCGTTACTCATAGCAGGATTAAGTTTGGATATAAAAACAGAGACTCCCCCTGCAGAAGGAAAGGGCTTTTTTTCTTTTAAATCTTTGGTGAATGGAGATTAGTGTCCTGAAGGGAAGGACTAACATATAATAAAGAATCTCTCTACAAGCGCACCTGTGAATCTTGGCAAGGAGGGGAAAATGATTTCATAGCCCTGAATAGCTTAGTTATCTTGGGCATAGAAGCCTACAGTTATTTTAGATAAATGCAGCCATATTATTTGAAAAAAGCTGATGACACTGCACTTCAGATAAATCTTCACAGTGCTGTTAAGCACCTCAAGCGAGAGGGGGAAATGTTTTTTTTCTTTCCTCACATGGAATGAGATTTATTTCCAAATTCTGATTAAAAATAACTCTTGAGACAGGGTGCGGCTTTGGGTTTGGGAGCAGCCTGTGGCTTCATTGGTTCCCCCTCTTTCCTTTGAACGATTCCAAATGCTTTTAAAATTCTCCTTAGTTTTATGGGATGCAAGATTATTTTGCAAAAATAACAAATGAAAAGCTTTGTTGTAGTATGGAACTGCTGGATACTGCTTAAGATCTTGGCTGCAGTGTTTCTAGCTAAATGCCATGCTGGAATCTCACAGCCTGAATTACAATATATGATAGGATATGAATTAGATAGACAGATATTTTATAGCATAATTTATTCTGTCCTTGTAATAGTGGTCAGAAGTGAAAACAGTTGACCTTCAGCTATTAATGCATTTCAAGCATAGGAGATTAATTATCTAGCCCCCCCCCAAAAATTTGGAGATTATAAGTAGGGTAATTTCAATGGGTTAAGTGGAATTTGATGTTTTCTCTAAATTCATAACTAATTGAGGCATGCTGACCCAATTCAAAGCCATGTTCACCAATCACATTCTTTGTGATTTTGTGAGTCAAAATAAAATATGTAGATTTACTCCATAGATCTTGTCATGACCATATCTGTGAGACTTTTTCAGGTTTCTGAATCTGTGCATTGAGAGCATGTTTGTTTGCAAGAAAATTATGCACATACAAAGAAAGCACTTCTGGGTATGAAAGATATGCTCAATATCCCCTAGACTTCTTTTCTGGGTAATAGGTAGTATAATATGATATCATGCTTTTCATTGCAATTGTTTATTAATTCGCTTTGTCTGGGGAATACCCAAAACATTATCTCATATCAGGACCTTGCATGAAGGCACTGAATGAGTATTCATGGATGTTTCAGAAAACAAAGTTATCAGGCTAACAATAGCCTGGCTTTTGCAAAAGTATATTTGACTGAGTTTAAATGACTTATGAAACATATAGACTAGAATCGGGGGCAGAATTAGTGTAAAAAAAACCCAGAAAGGTGGTTGTTTTTTTATATCCCACCTTCCATCCCAAATTCCTGGAATAAATGCAGATGAGGCAGTAGTCCGATAAAGAAGAATCATAAGGAAGGATAGATGGAAGCCTCAAATACAAGACTCAAAAGTCTTCGGAATGGGGCGGTATATAAATATAAAATATAAATAAATAAATAAATAAAAACAGAACTGAAGCAATTTCTTGACTTTAGACTTTTATTAAAATTGTGAAATTGTAACTCCATTACCTGCTGCTGTAAAATCTGGCATGTAGCACTTCTGGGCTTAAATAACTTATTTTAGTTCATCCAAACATGGAGTAAGAAGGATCAGCTTCTTTAAAATGCATTATGTAATCAGTCCTAGTTTTACAACTTTAACATTCTGGAAATATTATATTAGAGTTGGAATTTGTCTTTCCATTTTCTACCCAGTAGAGAAAGATTATATGTCAGGAAAAGTATGATGACTCATCAAAGCAAGAGAATATATGTTGCCATCAGCAGTTATTATCTACCAACAAAACTTCTCAGCTTGCCAGAAATCCCAACAACTGAACATAGTAATTGCTGGGCATGTAAGGGAAGAGATTATAGCTTGCAGAAAAACATCATAGGCAACAATTGACAGAAAAGAACCCAAATGAAATATTTGCAGAACTTTAAACATTCATTATATATAAATGCAAGACAACCGTTCTTCATCAGATAGATTGTAAACAGGAAATCAAAAAGAGTTTGATGAATTGAATTTCTGTTTGGCACCTTAATGGCTATGAGATTTGTGCCTGAAGACATAACCTTTTTGCAGGGATTCATTGCTATTCAGTGAAATTCACTCAGCCCAGGAGAAAATCCTCAACATTGCAAGAAGAGTATTGAAGTCCTGGGATTATAGCTTTAGGTAGTGGTACTTCAATAATCTTCTGTAATTGCACACTTCCTGACCACATCACTGTTTCCCAACTTCTAAAACCAACGGGGATGTCTTTATCATACAAATAAATAATGAAATGCCTAAAAATATACATCCATACATTATTTCTGAACCCATTGGAAATCCATTCATTCACACCTAAGATTTGCACATGAAAAAATATTAAATGTTGTTATATTCTGGATAGTTCTGCTTGTTTCAGTGCTGCTTAGAAGTATGAATCTACTGGTAAGTTTCTTTTAGCTAATGATTTTTTCTGATGTTGTTTTGACATGTCTCAAACCAGCCTTCTGGTCATTCCTTCTGAGATGTCCCCAGCATTCTATACCAGTGCTTTTTTTAAAAAAATCTTCAAGTTAGTCTTGCTGCTTGGTGATAAGTCCTGCCAGTATAAGTCCCTGCAGTTTTCTTAGCATGATTTTAGAAGTGGTTTGCCATTGACTTTTTCTTCCTAAGACTGATTGGCTCCAAGTTACTCAGCTGGCTTTGTGGCCAAGGCAGGATTAGCACTCAGCTTTCTAGTTTCTAGACGGCTACTTTAAGCACTAGATAGGCTCTGCTGCTTTTTCCACTTGATAGATAGATAGATAGATAGATAGATAGATAGATAGATAGATAGATAGATAGATAGATAGATAGATAGATAG
>JANHFL010002164.1:103021-115591 GCA_032468155.1 Oxyrhabdium leporinum
TTATTTATTTATTTATTTATTTATTTATTTATTTATTTATTTATTTATTTATTTATTTATTTATTTATTTATTTAGCAAGCATAGAGTAGATCTGATACTTCAGGGTGTGGTTCTTGTCTGAACTACCTCACAAGGCTGACATCAATCTTGCAAGTCTGAAGGTACATCTCTTGTTTAGACCAGATGCCGTGGACTTCTCCATTATTTTCACGAGTGTCCAAACAGACATTTGCTCCATTGCGTTTGAAATCCATTAAATCCATTGTAACAAGGTTTCTCTTTATTTGTAATAGAAGAGAAAAAGAGAGACTGGAAATATATCAGTCTTTCTTCAAAATCCATACTGCTTTTTCACAACCCTCTTGATTCAGTTCTCAGCTCTTTCTCCTCAGGACTTGTTCCTTCTATTTCTACACTTCTTTTGGCTGTTGCCAGTGTTTGTTCAGGGTTTTTGTTTGTTTGTTTGTTTTCATTCTTAGCTAGTTTTTGGCTGACTGATAATACAAGTTTGAGCCTTAGAGTTTTCAGTTAAGAAACAGAGGCTGATGTTATTTTTGATAACCCACCTCTTTAGAATATAGTGTACAATTTTTATTCTCAGAATTTGTATCTGTGGTTGCAGGCAAAGTCCCTTAAATGATATATTTTGTACTCAGGATAATTTGTCTCATGATGGCAGACATTTAAACCAAATATTATATCATACTCATATGACATTGCCTCTTAGAAATGGTTGGTAGAGAGGAAATCACTCAATATCAAGAATAAATTTGTAGACACTGAATAAAATTGAGATCGCCACAGGACCTAGAGTTATCGTGTCTCATGAAATAATCAGATGCACATTTTATAGATGTATTTTAGCTTCTCACTTCAGCATTGAACTAACAGGTAACTGTTGGTTTTGCCATTGTACTGTGGGCGGGGGGAATGACAGTCAGAATTCAGTGTATAAATGCATATTTTGGAATGAAGTATTTAGTTTCTACATACTGATATTGAAGGAAAGAGAATCACATCTGATCCATTCATATATCCCAGAGGAGTCCCACTACAGATTCAAACTTTAAAATGATTCTGTCAGAATCAAATATCTTCTACAGGTAGTCCTCAACTTATAACAGTTTGTTTAGCAACTGTTTATAAAAGCACTGGAAAAAGTAGCTTATGACAGTTGTTCACACTTCAGACTGGACAGCATCCCCTTGGTCATGTGATCAGAATTCAGATGCTTGGCAACCGATTCATATTTATGGCAATTGCACTGCCTTTGGTGACCTTCTGACAAGCAAAGTCAATGGGAGAATTAGATTTACTTAACAACAATGTTACTAACTTAATAACTGCAGTGATTCACTTAACAACTGTGGCATAAATGGAGCAACACTCATATAACAATTATCTCACAAACAACAGAACGTTTGGGCTCAGTTGTAGTCATAAATTGAGGACTACCTATAAAATAATAAATTTTGTTGGTCTTAGATCATATGTTCAGGGGTGGGCTTCAAAAACCTCAGCAACGGGTTCACTGCCCAGTTGCTGGGTGGGCATGGCTATGGTGAACGTGGCCTAGTCGGCCTCCTCCACCCTAGTAGGGGGAGCATTTTCACCTTCCCCAAGGTCTAGAGACTTTCCTGGAGCCTCTGAGAGTGCAAAAATGGCCTCCTCCCAGGCTCATTTCCAGCCTCCCTGAACTTCTGGAAGGTCCGTTTTTCACCTTCCCTGAGGTCCAGAGGCTTTCCTGGGGCCGCCAGGAGTGTAAATACAGCCTCACCCTGGCTCTGAACACTCTAGGGAGGCTGGAAACGTGCCATTTCCAGCCTCCCTGAACTTCCAAGAATCCTGTTTTTCACCCTCCCTGAGCCTTTGTGCATGCCCTGCATTTACCTGCACCACAGCGGGTCGCATGGAGACTCCTGGGAGGGGAGGGTGGGAAGGCCCAGCCAGGAGTGGGATTTGGGAGCTTGGTGATCCCCACAGAATCTTTGCTAAGGGTCCACCTAAACCCCCGCGAACCCCCAGCAGCCCAACCCTGCATATGTTGTAATAAACTAAACTGAAAATCAGGACATTCTATGTTAAAGTCTTGTTCAAAGAAGCTTAATGTTGTTTAAGCTATGAAAGAGAAAGCTTATGCAATAGTGGTGAATATCTGTAGATCGGGCATAGGATGAGGGTGAATGTTTGTTCTCAGAGCTCATAGGTTGGTTTCTGATCAATTAATTGCAGGTCAGGTAACATCTTCAGCAGAGTTTAGGGGATGTCAGTGTCAGTGTTCTTCTGTTTATATGGGCTTCAGGTGTGGGTGTGCCAAAGATAATTGAAAGCTTACCTTGTAGCAGGCTTTTTAACTGACTCCATTCTGTTTTTATATGTATTCATGATGTGAAAATGTGGCATTGAAATAATTAAATGTTAATAATTAAATGTAATTAAATGGTAGCTTCTCAATAAATATGGGAATGCCTAATAGAAACAACTTCTGTGAGGCAGGCATGATATCTGGGCTTTAACGTTTTGGGAGGGAAGGTATAGTCTCTATAAAAGAATATCCCCTAGAATCCAGGTTGGTCCAACACTGGATTCATCAGAACATCTGCAGAAGCTCCAGCTATTAAGCCACATATTGTAGTCTTATATAACTTTATTTAGCAATTTGTCAATATTGCTCAGTATTCTGTCATTGATTCTTGATGTAACATATAGCCATAGATGACATCTTTAGAACGATCCCTTACCTATAGATTTTTACATCAGGGTAAACTCAAAGAAGACAGAACTTCCCTCAGATAGCCAAACCCTAAATGGGTTTTTATTCTTTTTCAAAAACTACAATATCTCTTTCAACATGCTCTTTTTCTCTGCCAAAATTATTTTTCATTCTTTCAGGGTTTGGTTTTGTTTTTCTCTTTGAATGCTCACTGACTGAATCAGAACCTGAGGGTATGCTTGAAAGAATCCACATTCATTACTGCTCATCAGTATTAATCATGATGACAGCTCCTCTTAATGGCAGTGTTTATTTTTCACTCCACCTTTTCAGCTCAGCTGTCACTAGGGCCATTTTTATGATTCCCCAGAGGGCAATCCTTTCTCCATGATTGGCTTTTGGGAGAGCAACTGTGATATTTCTCACTTTCCTTTGAGGATCCTGAGCCAGGTCTCTTACCTTTTTGCATGTGAAGAGCAGCAAACAACAGGAGTGATTTACATCTGCCGTGAAAATTTGCAGCTCTGTTGATAACGAGATAGATTTGGAGTGTAAACACCAGCTTAGACACAAATGAGGTTGAAATCTCTGTTGCAGCAGAAAACGTGTCATTCTTTCAAGAGCCAAGTGTTATCATAAAAACTTCAGAACTCACTGGTTACACTATTTCATGAACCGGCTCCAGAGTTTGTTCTTTACCTTCATCTTGGAAATCTGACTTGGTTCAATTGTAAACAAGGATCAAAGGTTCATAATCTGAACAGATAAGCTACAAATTCTACAAATGAATGCATATAGACCAGACTCCTTGTATTGACCTGATAATCACTACCAGAAGAAGGACAAGCCTCAGGTTCTAGGTTGATTAGCAATAACATGTGATTTGCTCACAGATAGCAGAGATTTGCTGACAGATAGCAGAGATAGCCAACCTTTTACAGCTAGTATGCTTTTTTGAAATTTTGACAGTGTATATTGAACAATCTCATAAATGTGCCATCATGCTTGGTTTTCTCTGTTTCCCCACCATTATGGTGAGTTTGCCCTTCTTTGTATATTTCTTGACATGTGGGCAGTACTAAATTCATTTGCATTCACTACAGGAGATTTTAGCACATGCTTTAAGTCTTGCTGACTTTAGCAGTAAAAGTGGGTGATTCTGTTTCCTTTCCTACATATGTTGCATGAGACAGATATCAAATGCCATTCGTTGTCTGGGTATAGAGCACTTGTTGTAGAATTCATGATGCCATTCCTAATCTTAAACAAAATAGATGTAAATATATTTTTACAATCCTGCAATAAAATTAAAAGCATTCAGCTCTTTTCTTGCCATTAGAGTTCTAAGGCTATTTCTTAGCAATGCAATTGTGAACTTGAGTTAGGTAGGTATGAAAATCTCCTAGTTTTTAGTAGAACATGACATGTCACATTTCAGATAACTCCTGTATTAAGAGGTGTGAACAGTGGGAAGAAAAAACATCTTCCATGTAATCTATTTGTAACTGGTATAACTGGTGAAAATCAAACTGAAGCTTTGTAACCACCAAAACTTTGTAGAACAGTAGATTTAGCTGGACCATCACATCTGGGATGCAACAATATAGATAACCAAAGAGATACAATCAACTCTTTCCCCCCATTTAATGGTTATTCAAATCTTTGTAGCCCAAATTCGGTAACTCTAGATTTAACCTCTACTTAAATTTTAATTTGCTGGCTAGACCTAAGACACCATAAATGTTTCTTTTGCCATGATTGGGCAAAGCAATAATCATTCTTCCAGAAATGTTGGCTTCCACTTAACTTTCATATTGTGTGAAACAAAGTGCTCTCAAAAGGAAAAAGAGGAGGAAGAGGTCTGTTTATAAAATTCAAGTAAGAGGATCAGATAATACTACTCACATTTTACTCTTTATGATGTATTTGTAGTGTCCTTGGGTATATCAACAGCCAAGTTTTATTACGCACTTATAGATCTAAAAGGTGATTGGTTTTATGTGGAATTCTGTAAGTGTGATTATTGCATTCCCTGGTTTTCCTGTTTCCCCTTTCTCAATATATTCCTTTTATATTTGGAGGCTTGGCTTCATTGGTTTAATAAGGATTTTTTTCATTAAAACCTTCCCCACATCCAAGACTGCTGGGTTACATAACTACCTCATATATTTCAGGTTGGGCACAAGATTTATTAAGTACTAAATTTATAGGCTGTGTGAAGAAAAGTACAAACGTCCTTCCTTCCTTCTTTTGTTAGAGCTGGGATGAAGGGAGAGGTCCATTACTAAACCACTAATAATTTCCCAGCCAGGTGGACTAAGGTATGCTAAGAGGCTCTACATAAATATTATGGTGGCAGTAATCGTGTTTTATTTGGGAACCTTTGATCAAAGAGATCTGTAGAGAGGTTTTAATTGTTTTTTTTCCACCCAATTTATAATAGCAGACATGGTAGATATCAAGGGGAAACCCAATTAAAGTGCTTCAAGTTTGCAAATCTACCGCTGGTGACTGTATTTTCATTTAGAATCCTAATTAGGAAGAGAAGCTGGTAATGAATAGATGTGAGAGGCAGCTTCCACCAGCGTCTGTCCCTTGGAATAGAATAGAAGACTGATTTTAAGTCAGTAAAGACTTTTGGCAGTATTACAGCATGATGATGACACAGCGATTCTTTTCGTTACACAGGTTGGACTCACAGGAGAAAGCTGAGGCCTTAGTAGAATTCTGCAAAAAGTGAATTGACTTATTATCAATCACTCTAAGATGAAAATTATTGTTTGCTCAGAAAGATCCATTTGCCACAAACATCAATAGAAAATTGAAAATAAAATTGAACAAGTTCCAGCTTTCAAATATCTTAGTGCAATTTTTCAAGCTTCCAGAACATGGTAGAAACAAATTAAAGCCATTTCTGCCAAAGTCAACAATATGAATCTGTTTTTTTTTTAATTTTTCATTTCCAGAGAGAGTAGATTCATGCCTAAAAACATCATTTTTAAAGCTAAAACTACATTTCAAATACTGTACATAGGTGTGTGTTTATGATGACTTACAGGTTGTACAAACAGAATAACAGAATAACACCGTTGCAAGGGACCTTGGAAATCTTCTAGTCGAATCCCTTGCTCAAGGAGTAAACCCTCTACCATTTTGAACAAATGGTTGTTCAATATCTTCTTAAAAACCTCCAGTGTTGGAGCACGCATGACTTCTAGAGGCAAGTCATTCCACTGATTAACCATTCTAACTGTCAGGAAATTTCTCCTTAGTTCTAAGTTGCTTCTCTCCTTGATTAGTTTCCATCCATTGCTTTTTGTCCTGCCTTCCACATGGAAACTAGCATTATTCCCTTAGGAATGCATTATATACACTCCATCTTCCTTTAAGGTCTCTCAGCTTAGAGTTTCAAATGTTTCAATATATCATGCCTCCATGTATTTTGGGTGACTTCCATCCTTGAACAGTGGGAAATTCTCAGACCCCCACTCCCAGAGAGGGTAGATTGAAGTCTCCCAAGAGCATAAATTTGGGGAACTCCATTGTCAGCCCAGAGTCAAGGAGCTAAGATAGAAAGGTTGCTTTGCAGCAGGGAGGCTGGTACAATAACAACAATCTCAACTGATTCTTAGGTCCCATCATAATGAACAGGGTGATCTGTGGTGTGGTGACCCTAAAAGACATAAATGATCCCTGGATTCCAATCACACATCTCTACTCCTCCCCAGGTTCCAGCTGATGCCATATCTGAAGCCAATTAGTCATATTTCCAAAAGGACCATCCCCATTTCTGAACCTAATAGATCTCAATGATACATGTCATGTCAGCCCTCTCATCAACAATTAAATCACGAATAAGGAAGGCCTTACTACAGAACAACCTGGCATATGGAAACAGCAGCCAAAAGCCAGGGCCTCTGAAGGTCTGCTAACTGGGTGGAAGAGCCGAGGCCAATGAGTATGAATGTAAATTGGTATGAGGCATTGGTCCTGTGTTCCATGTCTGCCACAGCTATGATATTTTGACTTGATCCCCATCTCCTCAAAGGCAGCACTATCCCCAAATCTAGACTCTCAATTTCCAAGGCCAAAGACCTCTTTTCCAAACCCATCCATCCAAGGGAGAGGAAGCTAGGTACCATGAGGCACTTCAGCTTCATTGCTTTTCATCACCATCAGTATACCCAGTGACCTCTTCCCTCACTCCCTACACACTTACAGACTCACATCCAAGGGGGTGATTTCCATTAGGTTTGTAAGAATTCCTAATCTTAAACTGATGCTATTACAAAGTTTGTTTTAAGTTTTACTGTAGTGTATTTCCATTTTACTCTATTTCTATTTTATATTGTTCCACTGTGTTATATACAATTTTCTCATTTCTCCAGTTTTAAGTTTTATTTATGTACAAATACATGTGTCAGGGTTCCAAGTAATACATCCATAGCAAACAGAACTCCAGGGCAAGTAGGTTCCTCAATGAACAGATTTATTGAGTATATCATATTGGCATAGGCTGGTGAAAACTGACGCTAATGTTCCTGCAGTTTTCATCTAATTAAAAGTGAAATGCCCCCCCCCTTTCCAGACAATCAGTCACATGGTCCAATCAAGGTTGCTTGGTAACTTCACTCCTCCTCCTTCCAGACACCTATAGGAACATCCTTTGTGCTCAGGGGAAAACTACTTTATTTTGGGTCCAAAACCCCGCTATCTCTATTCTTCCCCCCCTATCCCTCAGCGCCATTGTGGCAACCCTGAAGCTTCCAAGATGGCCCCAGTCAGGCCAGCTTCAGAGTTGACAATATGTGTTTATTTATTTTAGGTTTTATACTACTGTTACTTTAGATTTGTTTTATTGGGCTTGACTTGATTTTGCTGATAATTGATCATAATTAAATTAAACAAATAGAATAAAAAGAGCTCCGAACTCTAGGCATTGTATCTGGCAGTTCTTATAGGAACTGAAATATAATGCAACCAACTAATTGTTCATCTAGTGCTTAGAATAACTGCTACACAAATATTTTGAATCATCTGTACTATCTGTTTGTTTTCTTCTTTTGTTTTAAAGCCTAATCAAATTTGAGAAACCCCATAATCATGATTCTTAATATTTGAGATTCATATAACTTCAAAACAGGTGATGTATAATAAAACTCAAGAATGGTTATATTTATGCATGAATCCTTACTGTCTAGAGTAGAACATTTTTTTCCTCAGGTTTATATTTTGAATATTTATTTATGCCTCTAGCAATATATTTTCTCCACAATATATTTATTCTTTTATTCTTCTGATTTTTTTTTCTCTCCCTGAAATAGCTCTTTTGTTGAGATAAAATCTCACTAAGATGCAGGTTTCTGTTTTGTAAAAGGTGCTTTTTTAAAAACATGAGATGCTATTGCTATAAATGCATAACTCTCCTATGATTTTAGTTGCCTGTCTTGTAAATCTTTTGAGATTTTTTTTCTTCTTTGTCGATATATCTAGTCTGTGACATGGATTGGAAGCTAGAAAAAAAATCATGAAGGAATTGCTTGTCATAGCAAAGTTAAATGAAAATATTTATACATATTTGATCAATGTAGCCTTAGGATAAGTGTCTACAAAGAAAGGAGAAGAAACTTGATATGAAAACTTAAAACATAGCTTGCTGTAGGGTCTACAGAATTGGGTGCTCCTTACCATGAAACAAATATAATTTCAAACTAAAGACAAAAGCATCCTTCTCTTGTTTATTCATAGCATTACCATTCTTGAGCCAGGATGTACATTTCGACATTTTAAGTGCATTTCGTAGCACTCAATGATTGTTATGAGGGATTGTGCACATTCATAAAATTGCAATAAAAGTAGGTGTGGCTTTCTGTGATTGTAATAAACACTACAAAGTTAAAACTGAAAAGCAATCCACTCATGAAGGCTAATGCAGCTCTAAAAACATTAAACCTACTTTTCTGCCCTATACAAAGGTTTGAAAAGAGTGGTCAGCTTTAACAAGTAGCAAAGAAATGCTATGTCGCAAAATACAGTTTCTGAATCTCTTTGAAGTAGGCATAGAAGTAGCATACCAGTTATATACCAGTTCATAGTGCTTTACAGCCCTCTCTAAGCAGTTTAGAGAGTCAGTATATTGCCCCCAACAATCTGGGTCCTCATTTTACTGACCTCAGAAAGATGGAAGGCTGAGTAAACCTTGAGCTGGTCAGGATTGAATTCTTGGCAGTGGGTAGAGTTAGCCTGCAATACTGCATTCTAATCACTGAGTCACCATGGCTCTTGCCCTATTTAATTATCCTTTGGTCTCAGGCAATCCCAGAAAGTGGATAAGGGAGAAAAAAATGGTAGAAGGTGCAAATGGGAACCTCTAGTTGCTCTGAGCACCTGGTTAAAATAATATATAAATAAAAATCACCTTCACCCAACTCAATATATTGATTCTGGATCTTCCAAATCTCCCAGGTGAGGAATTCCAGAAGTTGAAACCCCAGAATATTTTGGAGGTAACAAGTTTGGGAAAGACAGTCTATATGAAAAACATTTTACTATGACCAATGTAAATAACAACAATAATTTAGAATGTGTTCATGTTCATTTTGACTTTTATTATTTATAGTAAATTATTGAATGGCATATAAATCTAAATAAATAACTTTACAAGTGCATAGCTCTTCATATTTTCATCAATGAAATGCTGGGCATGGCAATCACAACTTTTAGAGAGTCTTGTTACATTTCTCTAGATAGTGAGATGAGGTAGTAGGTGTTTTTTTTTTCCTTGCATAAATCATTCTTTGGTTTATTATCCATAACTTCAAGAAGGAAAGTATCCAAAGTGTGAACATCAGAGATTCCATCATTTTGTATGATAAATTGATTTAATCTTCCCTGAGGAAAGTTTACAGCTTGTAAATTTGATTATCAAATCCCCTGAAGTTAGAGGTTTTAATAGTAATATAAATGTTTCTGATTCCATACCACTGCAAATATATATTTAGATATTATCTTCTTTGAGGGTCTTCCTAATGACCCTATACCTATTCCTATCCACAAAAAATGAGAATAACTTTCAAAGTAAAAATGGTCAAACTACATTTGCTAATGGAAAGAAATTTGAGAGGAAAAGAACTGTACTTAATTTACACAACTAAATTCTAACAAATCAACCGGTAAACTGCCAAATAACAGCAACAAGGGATCCCTTTGGATTGAAGATATGAATAAGCCAACTGGAATGGAAGAGAAAGATCTTAAGGTCAAAGTCTAGGAATCAGACTAAGGATAAGTTAGGGAAATGGGTGGAACAATAAGTTAAATATTATTGTTATTATAGTATTAATATTATTGTGATGAATGCTATTGTAAAAATTTTGATTACGATTGCCTAAAAACAATTGTACCCAGACAACACACTGTTTGATTGGAATTTTATATGTTATACAAATAAAGTAAATAAAACATGAAAAAAAATATCAGGATGATACACAAGCCATACTTAATTATACTGAATCTCTCATAATTTAGAGTTCAGAGCAGACATCCCCAAAAACTTCCCTTCCTCAACATTCTATGGATGGAAAGCAGAAAATAAAAGAGAGTTATCAGCTATTCAAATCTCTCTTCTTCCTTCCATTTAGCCTGTTTCTATTTAAGGAAATGCAAAAAAACAAATAGAGACTTAATCTCAAACTACTGCCTTTCAAAATGTACATAGAAAAATCTAACAGAAAGCTCATATTTAGTTCAGGTTGCCAAAGATTTTATTATTGTTATTATTAAATCAGATTTTATTCAAAATGAATCAAATCAACTCAGGATGCAAATTTTACTGAATCAATGCACATTTCTCTTTCAAGTATCAGCATGTTTGGGAATAGACATCCTGGCAACAGCCGCCTTCTACTAGCTGATCAAAGAAATCTTCTGCCCAGGGGCATGTTTTAAATCAAGTCAAGTGCAAAGGTTAATACCATATAAATAAATCTGACATCTGTATTACATGTCAACTTAATTACCAAAGTTTATTTGTCAAACTAGGTTAACATTGCTAAAATAGGATATGGTGTTATCATCAGCATTGTTTAAAAAGAGAATTTCATTGAGCAGATTGGCAAAATATATTGGTAGGTGATAATGATATAGAGTTTGGCTTATATTTTAGGGTAGCTAACCCTAGAATTCATAATCTGAAACTATGTCAAACTAGATTATGAAAGATCTAGTTTTCAAGATTGTGGATAGTTGAGCAGCATTTTCCCATACACCCTATGCTTCATGGCTGGCAAGAATTCAATCAACGATATCATGAATATGCCAAAACACATTTTTCCTAACAATGATGCTGTCACCTTCTACTAGGGTATATGGTGATGGTTAATGGAGAAACTGCTATAGTTATCAATATTTGGCAAAGAACAAAAGCAGGCGTGCTGGATAAGACCAAAAGTCCATCTAGTCTCTGTGTTATATAATAGCCCTACTGATGCATTCAAGGAGCTGATAAACATGGACAAGAGAGGTATAAACCTCTTCCTCTATAGTTTCCTAGCAACTGGTACTCAAACTCTGCCACCTATAATTTCAGAAGTAGTAAATAGCCATTAAGTTTGATTCTCCCTGTTTGAAACTGTCTGAACCAGTGGACATTGCTACATCTAAGAATGGCAAGTTCCACTATTTAATTATATTCTGAAAAGCAGGAAAGGCGGAACTCTCTTACTCTTATCCCATTACTGGGCTGTCTGATGAACCCTCTCCACTGCTGCAGCACCAGGACCAATAGTCAGGGGAACTACTCAGTTTGCCTAATAATTCATTTTAAACAAAGCTATTATGTGTAGGTTTAATATTTTAAGGTATTGGCCAAATGAAGAGCTGCAAAAACTGAATTTACTGATAGAATATCAGATTGATTTCTGATACATATATTTCGTAGAAAGGGTATCCGTTTGCTTTCAATAACTATTTTCTCTATCAGATTTAGATTTGTAAGTCTCATCTACACTAATAACTCAGTCTTCCTTCTTTAGTTCTAAGCATCCCTGGAATGGATATCATGGCTTGGTCGGACTTTAGCAACAAACATTTTTGGTAGTTTTAATTTAGCTGCAGGAAGAGAATGTGTTCGACATAAAGAAGATGTAACAAATACCAGAAAGAAACTGAATAATCTGAACTGAAAAATCTGGATCGATCTTGTATGTCTATGTTTACTGCCTTTCATCCAAAGATAGCCATTTGGGAGTCCCAATGACAGTAGTTAGTTCCTCCTTTTTTCCTCTTTTTCCAGAATTTCATATTCTGAAATAAGAGTGCAATAATGAGAAACACACCTAAGAGCTAGCCCAGGTATGCTACCTGTTGGAACTATTCATAATCTTTTTAATGGAACAATCATTTCATATTAAGTGCTTCCTCCTAGTTTATACAGACCAGACAAGTTCCCTCTACTGGTTTTTAAAGCACGTGTTCCATTCTAACTTGGGTAGTGGTACCCTGCCATATATTCATTTATTTATTTACTTATTTATTTATGAAATTTATATTCCCATCTCTAATAGTAACAGTGACCCATTTTACTGGTAGCATTGATGTATGTAAAATTCTGACAGTGCCTTCAGCTACAGAATCCCCTTTTCCTTAGGCCTACAAACCGCTAATTCATGGAAGTACTAAGAGTAAATTTCCTACAATCTAGTTTGGCCCACTGAACAACTTATTCTGGGGGTTTACAATTTGTGGTCCAGGGCCAGATTGAACTCCAAAAGCAATGATGAATCTATCTATCTATCTATCTATCTATCTATCTATCTATCTATCTATCTATCTATCTATCTATCTGTCTGTCTGTCTG
>JANHFL010002164.1:124815-138411 GCA_032468155.1 Oxyrhabdium leporinum
TATCTATCTATCTATCTATCTATCTATCTATCTATCTATCATCTATCTATCTAATCTGCATACATATATATATAAGTGTGTGTGTGTGTGTGTGTGTGTGTGTGTGTCTTTGTATGTATGTATGTATGTATGTATGTATGTAAAGCATTACATGTTCAGAATGTAAGATCTTAAAGAGTTGGTCTTGACTTTGAAAAGCTGGTCACATTTATTTAGAGTGAAGTTAAAAAAGATACTCAGCCACATAAGAATGATCTATTGAATGATTCTACCATATGTTCACATTTCATAACATTGCCAAGGTTGGAAGGAGAGGAGGATTACCCTTTTGCTTGCTTTGATAATAAACATGCCAGATGGAAGACATAGCAATGTGTTCTACCATATCTATCACATTTTGCTCTTTTTAATTTGTCAAAAGAGGCCCTGAATTTGAAGTTCCAATTTTAACATTTTCCCCCTAAATTGGAAGTGATTTTTTAAAAAGAAATAGTCATCCCAAAGTATAGATTGTTTTCTCCTATGCAGTAGAATGTTTAAACTTTAATCCATATCTGAATTATTACTAATTATTGTTTAACTGTTTACCATTATTCTTACATATTAAAAACTCCCTTTTATGACCCTGTAATCTCTTAATTTGGGTAGAATCAGGGTGACTGGATGGAGTGAGTATTTACTAGCCAGATGCCCTTCCTGACGCCATGCAGTATTTGCAGCAGATATTTTTCCTTTGCGCCCCAGGAAAGAAGCATCTGCCACTACCTAGGAATGAGCTCTCAATCTTCCGAGAGAGAGCTGAGCATCTTCACCACTAGGCCACCATGCCACTCAAATATTCTTACATATTATGCTAAGAAACTATTTATAACTGATATGAGAATTTGCTGATATCAGTGTCGGGGGGAACATTTCAAAAATGTTCATAAGGTGTACATGTTTATGTGCACATGTGATTCTCTTAAACTTCATATTTATATCTGTTTCCTAATATGCAAATTGTCCAAATATATATTCCTAAAGTAGAACATTTCTGAATAGACTTTTATTCATTCTTTTTTTTTTATTTGCAAACTGCAGCACAACATTTGAAAAATATTTTAGATTTGGAATATATGTTTATGACAAAAGTTTCAGAGCCACTACTAGTAAACTCCTATGGAATGTTCATTAGATTTATTTATCAAATGTTTTACTGATCAAGAGTGTGAATAACAAAAGATAGCATACCGTAAATGATGTAGGGAAGTGGTGGAACCAAGAATGGTTTGTAGGAAAAGAAATGTATGGAGAAGTATGGTGAATGGTATTGTAACCTAGATTTAGTTAGATTTCCTTTTATTCCCTTTTATCTTTTTATTTTGTTCACCAAAGCTGCTTTCTCTCAAAGGGAATTATCTGGTGGATTTGTATTTATCTAAGTAGTAAGGCAGAAAAATAAGTTAGAAAACATGTTTCAGGAATTTTGTTTCTAAACATAGATTTTTGTGAGGAGCTCTTGAATTTGATGATAAAGTTTTATAGACTCTAGAAAAAGCTTAAAATGTTTCTCCTTGAAATAAAACTCATAAGTTGATTGACATATTTTCCTTTTCCTTAAAAAGTGAGGTTCAAAAATAATCTAGCTACTTCTAGACCACATTAGATAATTGAAATTAGATCTATTATAATATATTCTTCTATTCTGCTGTTTTTTACTGATTTTTAAATGTGATTTCTTGTCATCAAGGTTGAAGACACATTAATTTAAAAACATCATTAAAAATGCAGCTGACAAGTGTTTTCTCAAATCTCACTGTTTTGTGGTATCCAATTAAGTATATATAATTTAACACCATACAATTGTTCCTGTTCACATATTCTTTAAACAAATTAGATTCTAATTACTAGTAATTCTGACATCTTCCACAGACATAATATAGGCCTACTCATTTAACAGATATATTTCAGTTCTCACTTTTAAACTGGAAAGGTGAAGTGTTTCATAGAACTATATTTTCAACTCAATAACTATGGAATTTCAGTTCAATAAGTTTTTTTTTTAAATTCTACATTATAACCTATCTCAATAAAATATAGTTCTAGTTTTGTAGAGTTGATTTTCGGGTATGGTCTACCTGATGAGGTTGACATAAATCAAGCACAAGTTTATTCCAAAGGACATTCTGCTATATTCAATTAATCTTATTCGCAAATCAGTTGGCATAGCTCATGTGCATCACTGAACTCATTTTTATAGCAAATTTGCAATTTGCTGGATAAAAAGTCCAGTTCTATTACTTAATCATTTATAAGCTGGTAGGAAATTTCTTTAAACACAGAGCATATAAAGAAGGGCTATATATTATTTATTTATTATGTGTTTGTCAATATCTCACCTTTATTATTTTTACATATAAGTCAAGGTGGCAAACATAACCAACACACTTTCCTCCTCTTAGTTTCCCCACAACAACCACCCTCTGGTATGGGTTGGGCTGAGAGAGAGTGACTGGCAAGGTCACCCAGCTGGCTTTAAGTAGCTTAACCAAAAGAAATTAATGATGATTATTTATAAATGCCCAACATTTCAAAAATCCTTGATTCTAACTCACTTCAAAGGATTTTCAAATCAAGTCCACCTCAGGGTATCTGAAATTCAGGTGAATCTATGCAAACAATGTCTAACCTACTCCTTAGTCCAGAAGCAGTTATACTGGGAAAAGTTCTTCTTTGGTTACCTTTGAATATTTGACAGCTCCTGAAAGAGGCTGTAAAAACAGGGATCAGTAACTTTTTCCTTTTTGCATCTGGATTTTAGTTTCCAGTATAGTGATTAAATGTTATACTTGGGAACTATATTCTCCCAGATCAATATTTATGCCTATAAGTTCTCAATATAAAGAATTGTGAAGGAAAAAGGGAAAGTATAGTTTTGTGGTTATTTAGACTGGTAATGAAACATCTGCAGAAAAACATCCAAGGTCAGTAAACATCAAGAACCCCAAAACACAATCTTATGCTATATCTATCCTCCACTCTTAAAATATTCTTCAACTTGTTTTCATTATATTGTTTGGATTCTGAACTTAAAATTATCAACTGTATACAGTGGAGGGAAGAAGAGATAATTGATCACATCATTGCTGATGAATAGAATCAATTAAATGTGTGTGTGTATTTTGCTTTCTTTCATTAATTGTGCCCAATTTTCAGAGATTGCCTAGGCAAGTCCCTGCAGTTTTCTTGCCAAGATTTTTCAGAAGTAGTTTGTTATTCCTTATTTCTAGGTCTGAGAGAAACTGATTGGCTTGGTGCCTTAGGCAGGACTAGAACTTATATTCACCTTGTTTCTAGCCTGATGTTTTAACCACTGCAACAAACTGGATCATGTATATGTATGTACCTATGGGTTATTTTAAGATGGGAATTAATGAGACTAGAATCATCTTGTTGTAGCCCATTATAGCTTTGATATCTCAGTCTGGAGAAGATTCAAATTCTTCCAAATAGGGCAGGCAATTATCACGAAAGGACAACAAGAAGCTCTGTTCTAAACCTTATCCAAGAAAACTATAAAATTTGGACATTTTTAAAAGGCCTGTTTCTTAGAAATCTTCAGTTAGTTTTCTAGTAAACTACATCTGTTATAATTGACCATAGAAACATTTTTGTCAGAATATCCATTTGCTTTGAAAATTCTATATGTACTTGCCCCTGATACTCATTAATCAATCTGACTCCTTTCTTCTCATAGCAACCATCAAATTAAAAATTAAATTCTCCTAATCTAACTACACTGGCTCTCCTGATAGGTGACAGCTAGATAGATGGATCAAACAAGGTTACCTACCAATATGATTTGTTTGGTTTAGTTTTTATTAAAACGAAGATACTGCTGCAAGTAATGCTATAAATAGTAATCTTGTGACACCTTGCACAAATAAGCCATGTCTTTATAAATGGCAAGCTATGGTTTATGAATCCATATTCTAAAGAGTAATTTATAAATATGGGTGGGGTGGGAGGAGCCTCTGCCGAATATTCTCCTAATAAATCAATGAAGTCATAGAAACTTCAGACTGGGAGAATATAGAAATGAATCCTATTTAAAGTTTTCTTCAATATAAAGAAAGATGAACCGTTGTATGGCTTTGACGATCATAAGAAAACACATTCTTCCATTATATTATTAATGGATCAGTTTCTTTAGGCTCATCTCCCGATTAAATTGTTTGGAGTGGAGAGCTTTCTCCAAGAATTGTTATGACATGCCAGAATCTTGGAATCCTGTAGGACAGTTTAAAGAAAAACAATGCTAGCCAATTTCTCTGCCACCTCTGTTTGAAAAGAAAGAAAGTGTCTGGAAAAAAGGTTCTTAAAGGTTTCGCAAGCATTACTCCAAAACAACAAAACCTCCACCTGGATGGCATTACTACTTTACTTGTCAAGGAACTTGATTGCTCAATTGGGTTGTTCATTTTTGTCAGTGCTGAATTTAGGTGTTGTGATTGATCAAAGATTTACTCAGGAGGGAGAGAAGGAAGCATATGTAAATTCTTTGGGATTTCCTTAAAACTGACCTGAAATCCTTTTGAGTTCTGTCAATATTCAAATAGTATAGAATTCAGTCTCTTTTTCATATGGCTTATTTTTCAGTGGTCTGTGCAATCTGTGACCAAGGCAGGAGTGTCAGTCCTTTGAAGCAATTGATATTCACTAGGAGAATAAATGAATAATCACTCTCAGAGTTTATTTTCAAGTATTTTGCTTGCATGGTGGACATTTGCTTCAACTTTAACTAATTGCTGGTAGACTACTCAGTTCAAGCAATTATTTCTCTCTGCCTCATTATGGTACTTATCAAGCTTTTGTTTTTCTCTGTGGAAATTTTTCACATTACTGGGTGCCAGTCTTTCATTCTTTCAGTTATCATTGACAGTCATATGCATTAATGGACTTAAGTGATATCAGAACTGTTCACCAATAGGTAGTGAATTGACAGGGTTAAAGTAGTGGTTTAGTTATTTGGTTGCTTGTTGTATTATTTGTATTAGCAAAATGATTCCAGCTATAATAAGCATGGAGAAAGATTCTGAACTTTTTAGCAGACCCTGGGACTCTATAACACATCTCTGAATGCCCAAGGCATTCTCTATCCCTGCATTCATCTCTCAGTTGAAGCCACATCTTGCCATAGTGGATCCATCCCTTTACTCATGATGCTTTTCAAGTAGAACATTTTAGCTTTTTCTTGCATGACACCCATTGATTTCTATGGAAGCAGAGAGAGAAAAAAACTGTTCTCCTGTAGATACTATTTTTCCGGAAGGACCTTGATTGATTGCCAAGATTTGGAAAAATTGTAAATGGGTCAGGAAGAACTGAATATTACACCACTTCAATTGTGTGTGAATGAAAGGATGCTAAAATGAAGTGATCATTGAACAGAAATTCCCCCTGGTATTTTCATGGATACATCCATATAATTTCCTTGGCAACAGGAACTAGTGTAGGAGTGATTTGGCATTTCCTTCTTCCAGGATTTATTTCTTTATTTAAGATTTTTCTATCTAGCCCATAAAGATAAGATTTCCTAATCAGGAAATCTAAGCAGATCCAGCTCCACTTAACTATTCAAGGTCAGCCAAGGTTGTCTTAGTACTTTTCTAACTGGTTTTCTTTTTCTTTCTTTCTTTTTTTGGTAAACTAGAATTATGGAACTGTGCAAGTATGTATGCAAAGATTCTTTCTAAAGACAATCATGATATAAGCACAGAAACTATCTCTTCATTTATATCCCTAGCACTATTAGGGGAGAGTGGGGCTATTTATGATATCTTGCATGTTGAATTTAAGACATCATGTTATGCCTGAACAGGGATTTTGAAATAGTTCATATTTCAGATGGGAGATGGACACTTTATTTATCTGCTCGGACTCTTATATCAAACAGCTGCATAGTAGGGAAGTATCATATGGACATCTGCATCATGAAAATTGTGGTAGCTCTGAATGCGGTATACTTTGATTAGCAAGACTATTCTTTTGTTTAGTTCTTGAAAGAGCTTCACAAATTTGCCCAATTGCTCTATTGTCCATTTTTAATCACATTACATGAATGTGGCAGGAAGAATAATTGACAAATTCATCCATCCATTTCTGTGTTCCTGATGGCTGAGATGGGGAATACATATTTTGACTTGTTAACAGTTGATGCTTGGAATTTATTGTCCTGTCCTATTCAATTAAATAGGATATACAAAAATAGCCAGCTCAGCTGAGAAGTCTTTTCATTCCTAGATCATGTAATTGGACTATGAGAAATAAATATAATTGATAAACACAACAGACCAGGTCCACACATGATGGTTCAATTAAACTGATTTATTGATAAAAGCCTATGCACAGGATTCTTCTCAACTAAAAGTTCACAAATGCTTAGAGTTAGATAAAGGTCAATGGCACTCAAGACAATTTGGACTTAGTATCTTGTGTCTATGTAAGGATTCCAGTCTTATCCTCCTTTTCAGTCTGTCCCCAGATTCTACATCCCTTCTCCTATCCAGCAACTCTTTCTAGATATGATAAACATGTAATTTGCCTACAAATGGACAGATGACTTTACAATAGTTTATCCGCTTTCAGCAGTATCTTCATAGGAATTCTAACACATGGGCAGCCATCTTCAATAATAAGTTCCATTAAAAAATATTTGTTACTCAATTTTTTTTAAAGCAGATAATTCTTCTATTTTGAGAACTGCTAATAGAATTTTGGATGTGTCAGTGACACCTGTCAGTAAATCCTGGAACAGAAGATCTGAAGTAGATTGTATACCACCCAATAAAAGAGCACAATGTTCCTTAAGCAACTGTGTGTAAAAGAAGAAATCTATATGTATATAGATATAATGGACAATACCTTTGTTGTAAATAAACACATAACAACTTTCTTAGTATATCTCCAATGCAAGATATCAACAATGCAATGGAACATTGCTAAAAAGAATAACAATTCACAATGTAAAAGCAAAGACAGATGTAGCATAATTAGGTCAAATATCTAATTCATTTTCTTCTCTGTTATTCTATTGTCTAAGAACAGGAAAGCAGCTGGTACTAAAAGCATTAACCAACCAACTTATAGAATACTGTATAACTGAAATAATCAGTTTTAACTTGCAGTAGTATCCCAGGAAATGCTTTTTCCTAGTCTTGATGGATATATCATTAGTTGAAACCCCTAGAAATGCAAAGAGCAGATAGTGTCGTCAAAAGTTGGGGATCCAAATTTTTTATAACTTTCCTTCCAATTCTTATCTTGCACCTGCTTTTTTATTTTTAATGTTTAAAAAGCCATTTGGGTAACTACTAATGGCAAGAACATAATTGTGTTGAAAAGTAATCCAGTTTGAGATGAAGAGTGAAATGATTATAATCTACACCTGGTCCAGCACCTAATTTTATTTTCACATTCATACATGGCAGATAATTTTTTATGATGGTAGTATTTAAAAATTCCACCTGAAATTCCAAGTTTGACTGCTTAGATAAATTACCACTATGAAGATGTTGGATACAAATACAGGTTGATTGCTACTATCTCTAGTTCTTTCTATTAATCATATCACTATTTAGAAACAAATTCTTTCACTGGATGTTTCTGCACAACTGATTTAGTTGGGAGGTATAGTAGAAGCATCTGTAGGTGAAGGATGAAAAAATTAATGGGGCAGTCATGACTATGTCGTTGAAGCTCCATTTTTGTATATCTATCACTGCATATAAAAAAGTGGGTTACTGGTAGCATCACAGCCACTGTCCTGATTTTTTCTTTGAGCTACTTCTTTCCACAGATGCCTCTGACTTGTCCCAAAGGTGCTTTTTTTCAAGAAGCAACTGGATTTTGAATTTAAGAAGCTTCTTGGATGCGAAGCAAAATGTCTTCAAGAAAAAAAAAAGTCCATTTACCTTTTGAAAAAAACACATTTAGGACATCCATGGCCTGGATGACTGAGAATCTCCATAAACATGCCTCTGGCTGACAGTAAATTTAGAATTTAATCCCCCCCCCCCCCACACACATACAATACTTGGAAATGGCTCGGCACAATTAGCACACTGTGTATGGAATAGTTGGAGAAACCAAATGGAGAAAAGTTATTTTAAAATGTAGCTTACACTGAATGACAGAGAAAACCAGTGAGGGAACCAATTATTGTAAAAGTCAATGTTAGTTCATTAGGTGCAACATTTAAAGCTGATTGCTGACTGCCCACTGTAGCAGCCATTCTAGTTCTATTTCTCTGGTACAAGAGAGAGCATCTGAAATGGTTGATTGGGAATGACATTATTGACCTTCCCTGCCATGCCCTTCTCAACTCTCTCTCTGTTATCATTCTAAAGGACAAGGCAAGACTATTAACAGTTAACTTATCAGCCTGCATTATCTCATCATGGTCTCATTACTACTAGAAAGGTAGTTCTGAATTTTCCAAAGTAGAAATCAATCCCTTAACAATTACATAGAGATAATTTTTAATGCTTAAGGAATGCCTTATGCTACATCCCAGTAATACATAAATCAGATCAGTACTACTGACCATATACTGCATTAGATCATTAGAACTAAAAGAGCCACAGTCCTCCAACAATTTTACATTACAAATCTATATGTGTCTGGGTAGGGGTAAATTTCCTTAAGTTGACTGGGTTTTAATATATCATTCTGTGTAGCCCTGGTGAATCATTGGTGGTAACAATATTTTAATCAGGATACACATTTTTCAAAGATTTGATTTCAGATTTTTACATAGATGTAAGCTCCACTTAACTCACTGAGTTTCTCTGGGATAAGCCTATAGAACAGCGCATCTTTAGGCAACAGTTTAGTGAACCTATGGTATTGCATTGGAAAACATTATTGGATCAAAAGACATAATAATAAGAATTGTTTTTCTTGCCAAGTACTATCATATTGCCTCACAGCAGTTTTTCCCTTTCAGCTGAGAACCAAGAAGTCTAATGAAATAATATTAAAAAGGGGAAAAAAGTTGCAGATGTGATCCATTGTTTTCATTTATAATAGAGCAGGAAAAAGAAACTTGCTGTAAGGATATTTTTGTAATAGAACAAGATAATCGGAGCTGCTATAATGAAAATCAGGTTCTAGGGTGGGAAAGGCAGTTTTGCTTCATCATTTCTATATCCTGCCTTTATCTGTAATGCAACTTTTCAAAAGTAGTATATGCAATTATATGTGTGTATATTACACACATACACACTCTTTAGCTCATAATGGCAGCTCTGCCACAAAACAGCAGTTACATCCAGAAACTTTGAATATTGCAGGCATCAGAATAAAAGACAGTAAAAAAACATATTTTCTCACCTTAGTTGGGGGGACTACTATGAGGAAAAAGGAAGCATTCATCAGAGACAGAGGAAAAAGTGTTCTGTATTAAAAAGAGAGAGAGAAAAGAAATTTCTCCTTACCTGAGCCCACTAAATCAAAGAACTATAGAGTTGCAAAAGGCTAGACCATAAAATCCAAATTAAAATATGCTCATTTTATATTTTACTCATTCTCTACTTGAAAATATCCAATAAAGGCGAGTCCATTATCATCTCCATCATCTTGGAATAGGTACAGTGAATTAAATTTCAGTGGCGACAAATATGTGTGTGTGCTATTCACCCATTGCCAAAGAAAATAAAGAACATCACCAACTCATTGATGAAGTTTCTCCATTTGCCAAAGTTCTATGGGGGCAATTGAAACTATATAGAAGTGGTTGTCGGTACCTGGATAGTGTGTGTAGATGCATGTGTGTGTGTGTGGGGGGGGAGTAGGTTTGTCAACTCTGAATGGGAAGGAATAAACTCAGGCTCAACCAAGCAAAACTGAGTGACTGCAGTTATTTGAACCACCTCATTTAAAAAAAACAACCACCTAGAAAGCTTGTGTTTCTCTATTTGGGACCAGTGCACAATTTGAGGATTTTCCTGGATGAAGCTCCTGATGAAGCTGAAGCAAGTGGCATCTATATCCTGGAAAGTCTTCACAGATTTATTTTTTTAACCAGTTGTGGCTATTCCTGGATTAATATGCACTTCCTGTAGTCACTCATACTTTGGTCATCTTGCATGAGACTTTCACACT
Source organism: Oxyrhabdium leporinum (assembly GCA_032468155.1). Lineage (NCBI taxonomy): Eukaryota > Metazoa > Chordata > Lepidosauria > Squamata > Cyclocoridae > Oxyrhabdium > Oxyrhabdium leporinum. The sequence continues at coordinate 134,959 of JANHFL010002164.1, forward strand.
ATACTGTACATGAGGCTGTCCTTGAAGACCATTTGGAAGCTTCAGCCAGTTAAGCATATGGTAGCAAAGCCAGTAGTGGGTGTGCCATGATATTTGTAATATATCTGCAATGTGAGCTTCTATACGTTGGTTTCCATGGCTTCCATGTGTAATTCAAGGTACTGCTTATTATCTATTATCTAAATATATTATCATGGGCCTCACCATCTTATAGACCATTCATCTCCTACATTTTCTTCTTGACCTATACAATTGAACAGAGTTGGCATACTTCAAGTACCAGTGATTAAACTATGTCAACTGATGGGACCCAAGAAATTGATTTTTTTTCTATCAAAGCACTTAACCTCTGGAGCAGCATTTCCCAGAGATTCTTACATCCTCTATCATAATTTATTTAAAGAGGACCTAAAAACCTGGCTGTTCCCCCCAGGCATTGGGCTGGGATATGAGGTAGGCCTGTTATGGGGCTGTTTTTTGTTCACATTATGTGTGGTATGGCATTCTCTGAATTTATTGTTTTTCCTTTCTGTTATATTGTTTCAAACTGCTTTTAATGTTGTACACTGTTCAGAGTTGTAACGAAGGTAGACAACCTTATAAATTTGATAAATAAAGAATGAATGCATGAAACTTGGGTTGTTAAGGTCTGCATTTAAGGAATGGCAACATGGAAAGATTGTTTAAAAACTTGCAACATCACACAGATGAAAAAATAACTGGCTACAAAAGGGTGTGTGTTAATTATTAACCTGCACTAGACAGGGGAGCAAGTCATCCAACATTGGCCTCCTAGAGTTTATGAGCTCATAAAGTCCTAATGGTTTCATTTATAATTCCAGCTATACATGGATACTGAAATAGTCTCACAATTAAGGTCTTCATTCCAGCCATTAAACAATGCTGAAATTGATTAATTGCATTTGCATCTTCCCCACATCAGCAAGGTTCTTACAGAAACATGAAGGATAATCTCTTGAGAAAGCTGAGGCTGAACATTTTCTCTTCATCCATTTCCTATTTCATAACTCTTTTTAAATTTTTCTAATGACATTTTACACTTATGGTTTCCAAAGAAAACCCTTCCCTCAGCTATATTTATATCTGCCTTTATAATGCCAACTCAGAGAACAGGAGCTGTATCTAGTATTCTAAGGTATGCTTCCACTATCCATGAAGGTTTAATTCATTTACTATAGTCCAATTACCAATAATAAATCTGAGTTCTATATTACCTTACTAGGTCCCTTTTAAAAGCCATTTAAATCATTAATTGGAATTCATTTTCTTTTTTAAAGAATTAGTGGTAACGTAGAATAAAAAGGTTGAGAAGGAACTTGGAGATATTCTAGTCTGCTCAAACAGGAGACCCTATAACAATACCATTCTGGACAAATTGCTGTCCAATCTCTTCTTTAAAACCTCCATTGATGGAACACTCACAACTTCCAGAGACAAGCTGTTCCACAGATTAATTGTTCTCACGTACAATATTTTTTTTTCTTTAGTTCTTTGATTTTTTTTTAATGATCTTCCACCCATTACTTCTTGTCCTGCCTCAGGTGCTTTTGAGAATACTCAACCCCTTCTTCTTTGGGGCAGTCTCTCAAGTACTAGGAGAATGCTAACGTATCATCCCTAGTGTTTATCTTCATTACCTAGTTCCTCATTCATTCAACATATGGTTTAGCCTCCAAACTAAATGTGAGTGTTTAGCCTCCAGTCTAAATATGAATGTGCTTTTGTGTGAGATTGAGAGGGAAGAAATGGGGAGAAAAGATATATTTCCCAACATTTCCAAAGTTTTTCTAACTTGGGCTAGCCTAGGTAGATGTAGAGGATCTTTCTAGGTAGATGTAGAGAGCTGTTTTGTTAACTGTTCTGTAAGAGCTGAGGGAATGACTTCAAAAGACAGTAGGAAGAACCACTACCAAGGCAGCAATCAGATATGTGGGGCTTGAGTCCAGGTCAAGAAAATAGCTTGAAAAAAATTATCAGACCAACCCCTGCAGAGTTTGCCTGAAGATATGCTTATGCATGTGTGGAATGAGAAGCAAATTCAGTTTTCAAGATTCTTGTTACAATAAAAGTAAGACTAACTTAAATGATGACAGTAAGCAATTGGAAAGGAAACCAAATAAACATCCCCCCCCTTTGGCTTCAAATGGATTGCAGTGGAAAAGAAACATTTATGGAAGGCTGGAATTGGAATCAGACAGAGGACTAAACCTCTGTTTCTATGGAGAATAAACTTTCTATCAAATGAAATGTTCAGTTTGGGACCTATCCCTGCTGCCTGCTTCACTTGATGAGTGTGGGCTCTTAGCTCACCAGCCTTATATTAATGACATTTTTAAAAGGAAAATGTCTCTTTGAATCCAATATTCTTCCCATGTTTCAGTCTCTCTTAACCTAGCTCAAACTTAGTTGAAGCTTTTATGAAACAGCATGGCTAGGAGTTTGGGTTTATTATTATTATTAACCAGTTTTATTGAAAGGCATAAGCTTTTCTGGGACACTTTACCAGATGGAGAGAGGCTAAACCAGGGCTGCCAAACTCACAGCCCGTGGGCCGGATGCATCATACACTGGCCATACCCACGCCCAGTTTAGCGAAGGGGAAAAAAGTTGCAATATGTCACATGAGGCTGTTGTGACAACGCAAGTTTGACACTCCTGGGCTAAACTGATACAGGACTTGAGCTTATGAGGTGAGGAAGAAAGATTGGGGGAAAGGCAGAAGAAAATTGGTTGATTATGCAATTGCAGTTTACATATAAGACAGATTCCAAGTATTTTATCAATTAACAGTTATGTATTAACCAATTAACCCATTGTGTTTGTTGAGAGCTTCTGAGATTGCCTGATATACATGAGACCAATGTTGTTATTGAAGTCCTACTTTTCTTAATCACTTTTAGTATTTCTATGGAGTGACTTGGGAGATCGAAATGCACTGATATTTATTTTTCCCTTAGTTTTAATTGTGATGTCAAACTTGTGTTCATTAATTCTACCAACATGGGAATGAGACCCTGAAACAAAACCAGAAATGGGTCAGATTTTGTGTAAAAGGACAGCGCAAAATGTTGTGCATTGGGGTGAGCATATGATGAAGTGAGCTTCCTACTGTGGTGAGGATTTAATCACGCTGTGTTCTATTCTGCCAGTTACATACACATAGCTAGCTTCTGATAATGAACTCAAAATACTTGTTGCATTTATAAATCTTTCTCTAAAGTAACCCAAAGCACACTGTAAACAAAGCTTTTTGCACACAGGCAATCCTTAACTTATGACTGTATTGGAGCCTGAAATTTCCATTGTTAGTCATGACAGTCATCAGCCAAGACACCCATGTAACCTGATTTTATAACTTTTTATATTATTATTATTATTATTATTATTATTATTATTATTATTATTATTATTATTATTATTATTATTATTATT
>JANHFL010002164.1:138511-151580 GCA_032468155.1 Oxyrhabdium leporinum
TATTATTATTATTATTATTATTATTATTATTATTATTATTATTATTATTATTATTATTATTATTATTATTATTGGAATCAGTGCATTCCTAGGTGGGAATTTTGCTGGAAACTGGTTGAAAAAGGTGGAAACCAGTAAAAAAATATTGTAAATTACAGTCACGTGACTGAACACTGCAACTAGTCATAAAGATGAACCAATTTCCAAGTGCCCAAAACGTGATCAAGTGACTGCAGGGATATGTGCAGCCAGTGGAACATCGGAACCAGGAACTTATTGTAAGGAGCTTTGGGAGGGGGTTGTAACTTTGAATGATCACTAAGCAATTGGTTCTTAAACAAGTAGAAAGGAAACAGAAGAATCTACTAGCAAAAAAATCTAATGGTTAAGGCACGCTTCTGATGCTCAAATGATTTCTTTCCAAATCATATAAATAATTTTCCTTCTCTCATCTGTTCTTAAATCACAATGGATAGCCTTTTTGTGGGACCTTGAATAGCTTAGGTTTTGGATCAGCTAATTCAGTGTACACCTGCCTCTCCTCCGCTACACCCTTTTCAGCCAACTCCAGTGGCCCAGGCTAGGGCTGAGAATGGATGAACTCTCCAACTTCTGAACTGAAGATCCAAATGGATCCCTACCCTAGCACTGGATGACCTTGGGACATATCATTTCAACATTAAGCTTTACCTTAAAAATATATTCTAGTCTTTATGAAAAACATATAGAAGGAATACTGATAGTTCTATTTAAAGATGGAAGACTCTATGTTCAGTTGTCTTTAAGCAGGCACTGTTTCAACCATTATGGACCTTTAAAGATGTGGCTTAATCTGAGCTGAATTCTCCATCCCGTCCCTACCCCAAGGCTGTAATTTTTCTGCCTGAGTTGGGTTTAGAAGAACAGGCTGTAACACTCCAATAATAGCATTCCAGCTACACAGCTACATATTTGGGAAAGTATTCTGATGGTTCACCATGCTTAATCACTATGCCTCAATTTTTAGCCCTTGTATAGTATTGTCATTGGATTTTATTCCCTTTTAATATAAATCCTTGTATAATGCAGCATAACTCCAAGAAGGAATAAACAGTTTCTCTCCAGTTCTCTCAAAGTTATTTTTTTAAAGGTGAGGCGAGTTGGTAGCACAGATATTTTATTCTGATTTTTTTTTTGCCAGTTTCTAATCAGTCCAAACTTGTGTGAAGTCGTCTAAGTCCTCCATGTGATTAATCTTTATTGTGTGCACAGCTTTAAACTCTGTTATTTTTATATGATCAGCAGGTCTAATTTTTCACATGCTTGTTTTTTGTTTTTTGTTTAACCAAATGCACTTCAAGAACACTTTTCGGGTATAAGGTAACTTCATCCTCATTTAGGAAGAAGCTGTGCAAAAAAAAAAAAGAAATAAAACTAAAAGTGATCTCCTGGTGTTCCAGCAGTGTACAGCCTTTTGCAAGGCTTTCAGCTTCTGATGTACTATTCTTTAAGCTGAAGTGTTGTTAAAATTAGTTTCTGTGGTAAGGAAACTTGGACAGAAAATTTGATTTCTTTTTATATGTGAAGTACTATGCCAGCTGGGTTTTGTATAATACAGTAGAACATTTTTGTACTCTAAAAATCAGAAGAAATCTTTGAACATTCATAATACATCTTTATTTTTATGAATCTAAATGATTCATACCATGCCATATTCTACCATTCAACAAATTCATCAAAAGATGAATTTGATGAAGGCCATTTTTTAGGTGCCAATGTTGCCGATAAATATGAAAGAGCTAATAAACAAACTAAAAAAATAAACAAAGATATATTGATGAGACTTTTGAGCCATTGGTAGTTTCAGAAGATTTTGATTGCAGATTTGCTGTATATATAGGAGAATAGATACATACTTTTCAGAAGAGTAAATGTGGTTTACATTGTTTTTTAAAAAACATTGCTATGAGAAATTATGTGAAATACAAAAAAAAAAAGAACACATATGGCCAAACCACTCATCTTTGTATAATTTGTTAAAATCTCAAGATAATGGCATTATTTCATTTGTCATATAAAAATAAAGGTATAGATACCAATTAAAAAGGTGGATGTTTTACTGCTGAGTTTTCAAATGGAAAACCCTCTAACATAGCAGTCAGTTATTTAATCACTGTTGGGCAGAGGTTTCAGATGTTGATCATATTGAACATATGTTCCTTCAGATTCTTGGCCTTGTCATTTAGATCTATTTGGTCCCTGAAAACAGATTGCAAATCAATGGAACATTTTTACAGAAATAAAGTATCCTCAATATAGCAAACTCTCCAAGTGATATTTTACAGTGAAGTTCAGTGCATCATTCAGAATTTTCTTCCATCTTAGTCTCTGGCACAGTTGTTAGAATGCAGTACTGCAGGCTACTTCTGCTGACTGCCAGCTGCCGGCAGTTCAAATGTTCGAGTCTCACCAGCTCAAGGTTGACTCAGCCTTCCATCCTTCCAGGGTTGGTAAAATGAGGACCCAGATTGTTGGGGGCAATATGCTGATTCTGTAAACCACTTAGAGAGGGCTGTAAAGCACTGTGAAGTCTAAGTGTGATTGCTATTGCTATTCTTCTGTGACCATATTACCTTGTTAAGCAGAAATTTGACTGGTAACTGTCTTATTTATAAAATACTTTTTTTAAATCATGTCTTGAAATTTTTATAAGTGTATCATGTTTGTAAAGATCTAATTGATTATTTGTGGTCCTTGGTTTCATCTATCAAATTTGCCTGTGGTTTTCTCTGCGTGTTTACCTCTCTGTGTCTCTAGCAGTGATGCAATGGAGTGGATACTGGGCCATAGAACCTGCCAACCTTTCCAGGTAAACTAGATAGAAAACATAACTAGATGAGCCAATTCTACTATATTGTAAGGCTACATTAACAGAATCTTGGAAGTCTGAAGGTACGATCTACCCACTTACTACTTTTAACCAGATGATCAATCACTTATGACAAATCCTTCTTAGTTTTCTTTCTCTGACCATTAAGTGATTGGGGACTCCTCTCTCTCTTGTCTGATTGTTTTCTAAGCAACTTCTCTTTCTCTCATTCCACAAGGTTATCCACACATTCCATTCCATTAACACAGTTTAATGCATTTTTTTTTATTACAAGGAAAGCCATTGAGGAAAGGAATGAGTTTCTCCCGAATATTCACCGAGAAGAATAATTCCAGCTGAATTGAATTAATGGGTCACTACTTTCCATTGTTTCACTACTGCAATTCATTCTCTATGTTTGATATTAAATAAACAAACAAATAATCAAACAAATAAGTAAGTAAGTAAAATAATTTAATTATTTGGCAAGAGTCTGAAAAAAGCAATTTTGCTTTGGTTTTCAAATAAATTAATAGGACTTTGGCTCTGATTTAAAGTAAGTGAATTGCACTTTAGTGCACTGTAATTTAAGTACAATATTTTTTTATCTCTATCAAAATCTGGTTAGATGAGGCATGCATTATGGCAGCTAAATATACTGATAGTTCTTTTAATTTTGCCTTGGTCTTGTCCAGGCAGAACTAGCCCCTCTGTCTCTTTTTTAATTTTCATGCTCTTAGCCATTGCCAGATCTTATTTGTTGTTTACTCTGCTTTTTTAAATGTAATTGCCATGTAATTATTTCTCTTGTCATGTCTCTTTCCTATTCTTCATATGGTCTTTCTTATGGGCCAGTCTGATCTTTCCACAACTCAGTAAACCAACATGATATACTAGCTTCAGTGTATCTTCTTCACTGTCCTTCAGATATTCTTCTAATATCATTTATTTCATCTTCAACCATCTGTTGTACTTGCAAGTTTCCATGCCTGCATTGTTATTATTAATTTTAATGCTTTACATTTTCTACTCAGATTCCAAAGTGGCAACTATTTTTTGTCAGATAACCATCTGGGCCATATCTGGTGATGAAATCAATAAATGTTTCATACTAGTTCGGTTGATCCTAGCTGGTAGGTTAGTTAGTTAGTTTTTTGCTTTCTTTTATGTATGGCAGATTAAGAAATTGAAATGGAGGAAGTTGATAATGTAACTAAGTTTAATACCAAACTAATAATAGTTTCTCTGTGGTTCTTTTGACAAGTGAATGTTCTTTACCCATAGTAGCTTAATAAATTATGAACTGATGTTTTGAAGGAAGGAGAGAATTGATGGGGAATGTCAGTTAACAATGACAAAGTTTTCTCCAGGAAAACTTTTAAAGAAAAGGTGATAGCCTTGAATGGCATCATCCATGTGTAAATAAAAGATGGATTTGAAAAAAAAATTCAGCTCGTTTTTAACTTTTCAGAAGATTTTTTATAACTAAAAACGAGTAACAAGAGCAACAATAAGGTGTGCTTTCTAGAGCATATCTAGTGACATGATTTAGGATGGTTTCTCTTTTAAACTGTCATGGACAAGACACTGAAAAAAATCTGCTACAAAAATATGCATGAATTTCTGCATTTCAGTGATAAAGTTTATGACTATTTGTAAAATCTGAGCAAAGAAATATTGAGAAAAGAAATATTTGCAGATGTCACACACTTTCATTTGAGATGCATTTAAAATATTCTGCTGAGGAAACATCTATATAGAAATAATTAGGAAAGGGAATATCGCTAGGAATTTGTAATATATCATATTTCATCCTGAACTACTTTTATTAAGCTGACAATGATCTGTAAAATAACTATTATGCTATGCTAGATTAAAAATAGAGTCCTTTTGTGTGTGTGTGTGTGTGTGTGTATCCATACCTAATGAGTGCTCAAGTGTCCAAGGTTATGTGTCGTCAGTTTGTTGTGTTTAATAGTTATAAAATACTTAACGTCACTTATGTGAGATGGGTGGTTTTATAAATCATATATATATGTGATATATATAGCACCTCACTCCATATTTATAAGCCTGTCATCTTTCCATATTAATCAGCAAAGGTCCAGTAATGGTTATGGAGATATAGTAACATATGTTTTATAAATTTTATCTATTACACCCAATTTGAATCCTTCCTTTTATGTTTATATCTCAATTTGTACTTAAACATATTCTGTTTCCTCCTGATATTTTTTCTCATCAAATAAGAGTCAAGTCCAGTCCTAATTAGAAAAAAACAACATTAAACACCACCAGAAATAGCAACCCATTATTTTAATTAAAAAATAATACTTTAAAAAAAAACAACTTCATTCAATTTCATTTGTAAATCCATTATCTCCATCTCTTTATTGTGTGCTATAACTCTTAAATCCACCTGTAAGTTACTTTCAGTATTATTCAATAGTAATTGTTTCTCTTCAATAACACCTTTTGATTCCACTATAGAGTTAAATAACTGGAAGACTTTATGCACATATTCAGTAAAGATTTATTTTAAGGTCCAAGTTCTAGTTGTTAGGTTAGTTAATCAAGAACCATATCGCTCTAATATGCCAATAATTTCCAATTTCCAATTCCTTGAGTTTTGAAAATAATGAGCTATTTCTGCATGCATATAAATTTGTTAAAAGGCAGGAGGTGTTTGGTGAATAATAATTTTACTTGACTAACATTTGTGATTATCACAATGTTTTATCAGTGTCATTAGCTCCATACGGAAGTATAAAATTCAGGTAAAAACTTTATAGTTGCATATATCCTGGTACATCAAAAAATAAGCCTCTTCGCTCTGATTTTTTTTTCTTTCTTATTCTACAGGGGGGAAAGAAGCCTTGTAGAGCTTTTCATGTTAATTTCCATCTAGCGAACCGTTCTATTAATTCTAAATATTTTAAAAGTAGAGAAATCTTCTAAAAGAGTTTTCAGTTTCAAGAAACACATGTAAATATATCAACACCAAAGCATCAATGACTACATATAATCCCCTTATCAAAAACCACAGAAAGCTTACACTTCCAGGAAGCTGATAACAACAATCTTTCTTAGAAAATTACTATGTAGTGGTGGACCCTATGGTTGCTTGAAAAAAAGGAATAGCAGCACTATCTGTTCTTCAACTGAAAACATTTCTGAAAACATTTCTTTCCTTAGAGAAGTAGATTAAACTTAACATATTGTACAAGTTACAAAAAACTTTGGTGGTTTTAATAAATTAATAAATTTAAAACACATTGGAAAAACATCAAAATGTGATTTTAAATTAATTGTACTAATGGGGCTGGGATTAGGCTAACATTGCAACCTGTAGATGATCATCTACAAATTAAGCCGCAGAATCTGATGATGTTACTCACATATATGTTTATATAGAATTTATTGCCAGTTAGTTGAATTTAGTTCCCATTGAATCATTGAATTAAAATCATGACCAATTTGTTTTAGTGGTTTATTTATTTCTTATTTATTTATTTATCAAATTTACATTGTTGTTCCATTTATTGGAGTGTGAATTGCATTTCATTTGAAATGTAATTGAAATGTTGACACATTTTCATTGAAATGTTAATGGAAACATTTTCAAAATTTTTGCTTTGTGTATTGTGTAAGTTAGATTTAAGTTACCTGAGCCTCTTTGTTGATTTGAAATATAATTCTTATTAGCTTATTACCCTGAATAATAGATGTTTGTTTAATAGAGATTATCAATAAGACAAACCAAATAAATCAAATGTGGTCTTGCTATATGATGGTAGAGATAAGTATTATTTTAAAAAAATAGCAACAACAAAACCTAAGCTTTTTAATCAACATTTGTGTTTTTATGCAATTTGTGTCAATGGATATAAATGTAGTGTTCAGAAAGTTTTGTTACTCTTTTTATTTTCTGTAAGTGTTTTCTTGCAAAAAAAAAGCTATGCTTATAGAATTAAATGCAATAACAACTCTTGATAGTATATTTCTTTCCCATCTTCTTTTAATAATATTCTTCGTTATGTTGTGAAGAGTATATTTTCATTCCATTTTTTTAAATTAAAAATGTTTAAGATTTGCAGGATGTCTAATATATTCCATATAAGTATATTCTACACATAATGCAAAATATGTAAATGTGCATTTAAATGAATAGTTTAATAATGCCTTAACCATTAATACATTTACACAGATTTTTGTCTTTAAAATATAAATGTGTGCAATTGTTTGCCTTAGAAAATTAACTAAAAGGACATGAAGATGTGTATATGTGCATGTCTGTTTATATGAATATGTATCCAGCTGTTGAAAAACAATTATAGGATGAGATCAGAAAGACATATTAGAAATGTACCTGATTTTCAGGATGCATTCTAAATGTGCACAGTTGTTTAGTATATAGAAATTAATTATAGGAAAAAAATGAGGGAAAATCAGATGATTTATTACAGATATTCTTTATCCGTTAAACAGATTTACCATTGAAATTTGACTAAGGTATGATATCAAGACTTATAATGAGCTACCTGTTCATCAGAACATAAAGAAATCTGTGGTTCTTTTTTTAAAAAATGTTTTAAGAAAATTTGCAGCATTTCTTAAGAGTGACAATGGTTTTGACATTGTGGATAATGCAGATAGTTCTTGACTTATGACCACAACTGAGTCCAAAATTTCCATTGCTAAGCAAGACAATTCAGTGAGTTTTGTCCCATTTTACAATCTTTCTTGCCACAGTTGTTAAGTGAATCACTGCAGTTGTTAAGTTAGTAACATGGTTGCTAAGTGAATATGGATTCCATTGACTTCACTTTCCAGAAGGTTGCAAAAGGGGATCAGGTGACCCTGAGAGTCTGCACACTGTCAAATATATGACTCAGCTGCCAAGTGTCTAAATTTTGATCACGTAACCATGATCAATGGTTCAATGATCAACCAATGACCAACCAAGTCCTAAGTGTGAAAAATGGTCCTAAGTCACTTTTTTTCATTGCTGCTGTAACTTCAAATAAATAAATAAATATCAGGGGATTCAGTCAATAACTAGCAAAAAAAATTAAAAAATCTCTCAAAATGAAATCAAATGGATGAGATAAAATATAGCTTAACAAAGATAAACTAACACATAAAATGTGACATACACTGCTATAGTGCTGCATTAATTGCCTTTGCAAGTATAAATCTAAAATGATACAGACTGTGAAATAAAATATATATCATCTATAAACAAGTTGGGTAGTATGTGTTCAATCTAAAGTGACAAAACATAAGTGATGCCTTATTTTCATTGAAGGCAATATAAAATTGGCTACTGCAATGGTTTCAAATCTTCTAGAAGATAGTTCATACAGAAATTGTCTGGTTTTCCTGGAAGTTTACATATGAGGGCCAGAATATAAGGAGATCTGGTAACCCTTCAACATTTACAATAAAGTATTATATCTGAAATGATTTCAGTCTCCTTGGTACCCTTGTGGTTTTGGAATATCAGCAGTGCAGATGACAAGACTTTTGGCTATCCCAGCTGGGCCTTCATCAACTCCAGAAAATCACCCAAAGGAGTTCCTCCGCAACAGACAAAGAAGAGAACAGTACACAAAGCAATGTCATCATTCCATACTTTACAGGAATATCTGAAAAACTCAGGAGGATTTTCTGCCAACACAACATACATGCACACTTTAAAACCAAGAATTCACTAAGGCATAAGCTTGTCCACCCCAAGGATAAAACACCCAGACACAAACTGAGCAATGTGATATATGCAATGCAATGATACATGTGCAGATATGTACACTGGTGAAACAAAACAACAACTTCACAAGCATATGGCACAACATAGGAAAGCAAGCCCATCAGGACTAGATTCAGCGGTCTATTTGCATTTGAAAGACAAAGGTCACTCTTTCGAAGACAGCAAAGTCACATTCTGAATAGAGAGGACCATTGGTTTGTAAGTGGGATAAAAGAGGCCATTTTGGTTAACACTTTAGGCTAGCCCTCTCTCAATAGAGGGGGAGGGATAAGACACCACCTATCTCCTGCCTATAATGCAGTCCTTTCAGCAGTTCCAAGAAGATTCCACCTCCATTTGCACTTTGATACAGGTGACGCTGAGGAGCATATGGCCTCCAAATGGCCTCAAGAGCCCTCAGGAAGAGTGCTAACAGCTTGATTACTGTAAAGAAATATGACCCTTCCAACACTCCCCTCCATCCTGTCAGAACTAATCCTTTCACCTCCACTATCCTGCCAGAACCAATGAAGCTTCTTAGAAGTGAAACTATTTCTTCTTCCTCAAAGAAAAACAAAACAAAACAACAGTCCAGTTGTCCTTTAAAAAAGTATCTTTAAGACACCTGAATTTTATATATATATATATAGTCAAAATTAAGAATGATGTGATTTTGTTTGCAACACCAAAATGGTGCTGCTATGGTTCTTTTCAGGGGGTTGTGAAATTAGAGCGGCATCCTCAGGCTAAAGGAATACAAGGATTTTGCAAACTGCTAGTTTAGGTGTGTGGAAACCTGAATTATGAAGAAAGTTCACCAACTGACATACGAATTGAAAATAATTTGTAAGGACAAGAACACTTCCCTGTCTTCATTCAGTGGAAACCCTTAGGGATTAAATCTTAGTCTTAAAGTGTTAGTATTGCAGTATAAATTCTGTATCTAAAAGAGGAGGTTCTGTCACATTTTTTTTAATGTTCAAAGGCATTCATGGAAATAGAATCAGAAGCCTCTTTAAAGCCTCTAAAGGGCTACAAAAAGAAACAATTTCTCTTTTTATGAGTCTATTTTTTTGCAAGTTGGTTGAGCACCAGATTGAACTCTGCTGTTGACCTCCTTACTCTGAATCCTGTCAGCGCATCTTGCATTATGCCTTCTGTCTTTGTCCAGTTGTGAGACTTGTGATTTAAAAATTTAGCACATAATTTTCAAACAACATTCAAAAGGCCGACAGGCCTGCAAATGCATGGATTGTTCTTACTGCCCTTTTTATAATTTGAGACTGTTATTGCTAGCCCCTCCTCCAACTTTTTTGAAACACAATGGATCTGATCTATGAATATAAATAGGGAGACTAGTATTAGCATCCAACAGCTGGAATCCATTTTAATTACTTTAGGGAGAATATAATCAACACCCTGAAACCTTGTTCATCTTAACGAATTCAATCAATCTGGTTATCTCTTGCACAGAAACATATTCAATTTTGAATTTGATTTACGTATCTAGCAAGATTCATGTACAACTCTCATCATCTTCACCTACCTCCAGTCCACTGGCCTTACCACTGTGACCACGCAAAAAGAGGCATCATGGCTTTGGGACTTCTTGCTGCACTACAACTATGGGATTGCTTGCACCCTTGTGCACCTTCTCCCACTAAGCATTAGCTATCCCCAGCCCCACTACACCTTGCCAGCCACTCATATGCCATCATGTACCCTCCTTCATTTCCACCCTTCTTGCAAACCAACTGAGATCTGAAAATTATTTCCAGATTCCCAGATTCATTTCCACCTTTCTTGCAAACCAACTGAGATCTGAAAATTCTTTCCAGATTTTGCTTGTTGAAATCTGGCAGAAAGTTGCAAGGAAGTCCTTGCTTAATGACCTGCAGTCCTTGCTTAATGAAGGCATACAGACTACAGGGATCACAGTTGCTAAGCAACACAGTCTTGTGATGTCATGCTTTATGACTATAATCCTTCAGATACCAATTAACATTGTTAACCAAGGGCTACCTGTATATCCTTAGAGCCAGAAAGTACAATATACATCATGTATGTGTGTGTGTGTATTTGCACTTAAAATCTATAGTTATATTTTATTTATGTATTAGACAAACTTATAAGATCACTCAACTCACACACAGGTGACTTCGGGTGGCTTGTTACATTAAATATTACAACATAAAGCCATAAAATTCCCTAAAATCCCTACCCGAATTCCCAATTCCAAATAAAAGTAAGCATTTACGCATCTGTTGCTATATAGCAGAAAGAGTCTTATGTTCTTCAAATCAGTGTTATAAAACTAAAAAAGCTTGAGGGGAACAATTAGATTTGTTTAGTCATTATTCTGTGCCATAGTTGACATTATAATTTCTATTCCTCTTTTCCTTTGTAATTAATTTAGTAGAAATACCTAGGATTTGCCTCACTTTAAAAAAAAAAAAAGAACATGTAGGCTTGTCACACAATTATCTCTATTTATTTTCACTCACTTCTTCAGTTTCAGCCTAATGCCTTTGGAATGACTCTCATCCACTTTTGCAATGTTAATGGCAATTCCGTTAAGAGAATTAGCTTTATTAAATAGGCTCAAAGTCAAAGCAAAGTATCTCAGTTAAATAAGTCACTTACAACATTAAAGTAGTGTGATAAGTTTCCAATTCCTGCAGCTAAAAAAAAAAATGTTTCCAGTGTGCAGCTCTGAATATAGGGTGTGGAGAAAGATACAACATTGCACACAGACATTATTTGGATGATTTTATTTATTTATTTTTATCCTGCCTTTATTATTTTTATAAACAATTCAAGGCAGCATACATAGCTAATACTACTTCCTCCTCCTATTTTCTTTCCAAGAACAACAATCCTGTGAAGTGAATTAGGCTGAGATACAGTGATATGGCCTAAAGTTACCTAACCATCTTTCATATCTGAGGCAGGACTAGAACTCACAGTCTAATTATTCCATTCATGCATTTCAGGAAATTTATCCTACATCAGTCTGCTGGGTTGGGAAAAGGTAGGAGACACAATTCTGGAATTCTCTGAATCAAGAAATGTGCTCCATTATTTAGGACTTAGTTATGTGTATGAGGTAGATAAATAGATAGACATTTAATATAGTCAAGTATAGAGCTGGAGACGGAAGGGTTAGACAAAGCATGATTCATACTATCAAAAATCATATATATATGATATATATAAAAGAGAATTTGGTTTTAACTCAGTTCCTAGACAGACAGAAAGATATACTGATAGTCACATATACACAAACAAAAATGAGACATGATGCTTAGTTTTTCCCACTAATCAATTTAGGCTAACCAACTGCAACTGAAATTCACCTTAGAGATTTTCCCTGTCTGCTCTTGAATACATAACAATCTGACAAGAGGCAGGCCAAGTAAACAACAAATATCTTATTAACACCAATTGCACTAATAATGTCCTCCATTTATAAAGTTCATTGAATCTCCTATCAGTTTGTCCTAATGGATCTTTCTCTCTTATCAATGAATGAATAAATAAGTATTATGAATAATTGTTCATCTATTTTTTTTAAAAAATAGGATAAATTAAGGCATTATATCTCCTGTCATGCCCTTATGAAGCTAGTTCTGCTGCAAATATAATGTGCAGCCAAGCATCGATGTTTAATTTTTTTTTCTGTGTGATGTTCAGTTCTTGGACACTGCTTGTACAAGTCCCTGAAGTTTTCTTGGAAAGGTTTTTCACAAGTATTTACTATTGCCTTCTTCCTAGGGCCAAGAGAAGAAAACTAGCTCAAGGTCACCCAGCTGGCTTTATGTTTAACGTGGGACTAGAACTCCCAGTCTCCCAATTTCTATCCTGGTGCCTTAATTACACTAGACTGGCTCTCTGTTTACATATAAATTAAACTATAAAACAATTATTTTAAGAAAAAGATGCAAGCTTAAGCAACTATTAGGAAACACATCCTTTGTGTTTCATGCTTTCAGCTTATTTATTTTTTTTATAAATATTGATCTGAATTTTCTGAAATTAATAACTGAATATTTATTTTCTTGTTTCCTGTCCTTAAATGAGAATACCTATTATTCTTTTAGGATGAGAAAATGAGAAATGACAGCACCGTGCCCTCTTTCTAATCCTGAATTTCTAAAACAGTCTGAAACTCTATTCATAAACTCGTGTGCATTACTTTATAGGCAGCTTGAGCATTTCATCAGAGGAAAGCATATGGACACCAGTATTTAGAACTGAGAAAGGGAAGGGAAAAATGTTGATCATATCCTTATTTCTCAAATAACCCTAAATGATTAAAGCTGGAGATGGGAATAAAATATTACAATATGTGAACCTATGGGGAAATCTGTCTTCCAGAAGCTCATTTTATTTTTATTTTTTCCAATAAGTTTTTTTTATTTTCCAAAACCATTCTTTCATTGCACGATGTGTCAGACTGGGTACAAACACTT
>JANHFL010002165.1:7137-26675 GCA_032468155.1 Oxyrhabdium leporinum
TATTCTATTCTATTCTATTCTATTCTATTTGGTGTGGATAAGAGGACTAGGTGACAGAGAATAAGATGAAATTAATTTCAGGCAACATGGAAGTTCTATAAAATAAGAAACTAAATGTAGGAGATAAATATTTTTGTTTGAATGTTGAACAGCTGGCTCATAATCTGGGAATTTACCAAGACCCTCAGCTATCATTGGATTTTCAAATGACAGCCATGACAAGGAACGATTTTGCACAAGTACTGTTAGGGCACCTAAAATGATTGGGGTTGATAGAAGTTATCCATGGCTCAGTTACATACTGTGAGTATCTTCTAATTAAGGATAATCATGAAAAGTGTCTTGAAGTTGAATGAGGGAAGGGGCTAGTGATATCTATACTGGAATTTCCCAACACCATTTAAATCAGGGGTGTCAAACTCAAGATCTACAGGCCAGATCCACCCTGTCGGGTGTTTAGATCTGGCCTATGGGGCCACCCTGGAAATAGTGAAGGACCAGCCTGTGGTGCCTCTGCTGGCAAAAATGGAGCTTGTGAGACCATGTGCAGCCCTCCTGAGCTCTGTTTTTGCTGGCAGAGCATTGCAGGAGTTGTCACAGCTGGAAACTGAGCTTGGAAGCCTGTTTTCACTAGTAGGCGCACCTGACACAAGTGATGTCAAGCTGTCCATGCCCACCCCATGCCCCTGAGGTTATCACAACCCAGATGCAACCCTCAATGAAATCATGTTTGACACCCATGGTTTAAATTGATTAATTTTATAGCGTGACTATCTAAGGGACTATCTAAGGGTCTATACCTCCTGTATAAAACTTTCCAGAATCTTCAGAAAAAGTATTCAGGAAAACAATCTTCTCTTGAATTGCTTCTATTATCCTTTTCCTTCATCATACATTTCCTCGCAATTTGTATTTGATTATCTCAAGCCTTTAGTTTGCAATTATATTACTATTACTTTAATTCATTTTTTTTACTTTTTTAGGTTCTGATTGTTCTGTTTTTAAATGTTATCTGGTTTGATTAATTCACTTGATAAGAAGAACAGAACATAATTTGAAGAGAAAGGAAGGAATGTCCAGTTTCCTAGTTCTTGAGGAGATATGTTTAAGGAGTGAACATTGAGAGCAAGAAATTCAAATAAAAGAAAATGAAAAACTTTATTCACTGATAGCATGACCAAAGTAAAGAGTAACTAGAAAAACCTGAAGTACATAAAGTGGAGAGAAGTGATTTTTTTAAAGATTATGTTCAGTTGCTAGGTTTTTGGTTTCAAGGCAAAGCAGATTTGAATTTGCCCAACAAATGGCAGCAGAATTTATAGCTCACAGTCTTATTCATAATAGAGAAGTGTATGGAGTTTTTAATGTATAATTCAATAATTACTTCCACATTTGCTACTATCTGGGACTGTGCATTTCCTGGTTGGCTGATTGTTTTGATGATACATTAGTGCCCAGACCATAAAGAAGACCAAAAGAAGTGATGTACACAGAACATTCTGATGTAAAGCCTAATAATCTGAAGAGAGAAAAACAAATCACTTAAGAAGAAAATGTTATTTAGGACTAGGAAGACTTACTTCCTTGTTCAGTACTTATACTGTTGGCATGTATAAATGAATCATTACATATAGAACAGTCGTATAAGCTTAGATCATTTCAAACACAAAGTTTGTGGGGATCCTTATAGGACATTTAATCTTCAGTTATCAAATGTACCAGCCTTGTATATGCAAGCATGAACTTAGCATTAATCTTAGAAGCAATATCTATTGATCAAATTTACATAGTTGCTCCTATCACCAAAGGTGAGTCTAAGCAGGAACAAGAATCAATAAGAGCAGTAAGATAAGATCAATGATTAGATTCTCTGAATAAATAGTCTCCTCCCCTTTTCTTCAAATAAATTGTGGAAAACTGTGAATAATGATGACTAATGTGCTTGAATTGATTTGGTTGCGTTGGATTTGCTTTTAAATCAGCCGTTAACGAAGTTTGAATAAATGGACAAAATAGCACTGCGGGAGGCGAACAGCAACTTTGATCAGAAAAATGGACTGATGGAAGATCTTTAATCGTTCTCATCAACAGTTCTGAGTCTCACCATTACTACACATTAGCTTTATTTTGACAGTATTCTATCTCTGTTACCTGACTCTTCTGACCAGTATTGTAAATGTTGCTACATTGATTCCTACATTTGTTTGCATCATCTTGTGAATATACATATATATGCTTTATACCATCCAACATCACATATTATTATTATTTTTTAGAAAAGAATCCTTACTCATTAAGGTGCTTGAGTGATTCAATGCTAATTAGACTGTAGATTTCTCTCTAGTATATCTCTGTAATTGTAACTGCCCAAGCAATTCATTTTATTGTTTTAAACAAAAGCAACAGGTTTGTTTGTGAACTGTAATTAAATATAGCCAAAAGTAGAAATTAATTTGATTACTTTTATTATCGTTCTACTGAGATATTTGAGAACATCAACCACAAGAACATTACTATTTAATTATTTAACGGAAAAGTTTTCCAGAAAATCAAAAGTTAAGCCAACTACTATTACATTGTATTCTAGACAGCAATTCATCTTTAAGAGAACATAGAGCTGCAAGTTAATTAATTTAATTGAGGAATATCATTTTAAATAGTGAGTAAAATGTTGGATCAAACTGTTCCTAGGACATTGACTCTCTGTAAATAATAATAATTTAAAAAAACCCAGCAGAGTTGGACTAGATGACCTCCAAGGCCTTGTCCAACTCTATTATTCTACGTTCTATGTTCTAAAAAACAAAACACCACTAGCTCTTTCATAGGGTGTTAAAATATTCAGCAATAAATTTAAAGAGATGTGGGAAGGTAGGCCATCATATACTTTTGATGGCTACCAATATATGTTGGGGTTCTGTAGAACTGTTTTGGCAGAGCTTCAGCTGAAGCAAATTTTTGAAAAAAAAATACATCTAACTGTTGGTGTTGACAGACTGTTCCAACCTCAATTCCATGAAGTGCTTTATCAGGTCAAGGTGGACTGCAACCAATCTCTGCAGCTTTAACTTTATCATCTGTTGTTTCCACTGTTCTTACAGCAACACAATAATCTGTTTCCTTCATTTTTATTTCTTTTAGAATTATTATTTGATGATACAATGGTCAGGTAACTTTCACTGTTCACATTAGAACATCTAGAGCAGGGCTGTCAAACTCCCAGCCTAACTCACTCATCCAAATCCCCCAGGCTGAACTCAGAAATAAACAGACTAGGAAATGTTTGATACAAGTTTAATCAAGGCTAGGTCCTGGCATCAATTAGTGTGTTAC
This sequence comes from Oxyrhabdium leporinum, assembly GCA_032468155.1. NCBI lineage: Eukaryota > Metazoa > Chordata > Lepidosauria > Squamata > Cyclocoridae > Oxyrhabdium > Oxyrhabdium leporinum. Next base: position 10,471 of record JANHFL010002165.1, read on the forward strand.
AAAGTCAGTGCTGGGAGCTGCTGCCTGCCAGTTCTCTTTATAGGCATGCCACACCCCTGCGGACCCGCCCATGTAGCCAGCATCTGGTGCCGTCAGGTAGTCCTTCAGACCATAGGTTACTGCCTGCACCAACCAGTTGGATGGGAGGGGCTGAAGGGCCTCTTCTCACTGTGGCCGGATTACTTATGTGATGATACTGAGGCATCTTCTCTTCTGATGTTGGAACTAATGTATTGCCATCAGATGAAGGAGTCATAATGGCCTTATTACCATGCACTCTTTTAACCCTTTTTCTTTAAGACTACATTGGCAGCTATCACCATGCCATGCAGAAGCAAATTCAGTAGTCTATGCACAGTAGACATTATAAATTGGAAGTTTTATTCAAAACTCAAAACAAAGCGCATTTCCCATTTAATGCACACTTTTGATGTGTGGTATAAATTTGTATGCAGGCATACTATCTGGGATTTATTTTTGAACAAAATGCATCATTTTCACTAAACCAAACACTGTATCAACACATATCAACCACAGTGATATTTTCAGAGAGCTCTCCAGCAAAACTCAAAGAACTCTTTCCTGATTATTCAGTATTAACTCAGACGTCATCAGCATACATTAGTGCATCTATGGCTTGCTTCAGAAGAAAATGGGCTAAAGCCTTTTGATTTCTTCAAAAGAAGAAATCTGTTACTGTTATTAATACCTTCAGTGTTGTTGGCCAAAGTTAATAGGAACATATCTTCATTTTTTTTTCAAAGTAAGCAGGTTTTGAAAATAAAAATCTGTTAGAAGTAATCAATTGAGTAATATTAGGAAATGTAAAGCACTGTCCTTGCACTAAAGATATTTTTAAATGTGTCTTAGCTTTGACTTGAAATAATAAGCAGAACTAGTTATTTCTACTCACTAAAGATGGATTATGACTTCAATAAACATTTTGAAGAGAATAAAAAAGAGAAAAAATAGTTTATTGAGTTCGCACTCAACTTTTATACACAGTCATAAATCTTTTATGCTAGGAAGGTGGATAAAAAATTATGTGTTAACCAATCAAGTTACTGTGCCATCAATTTTATGAGCCTCAGAATCATATCATAGTTGCTTGTGGGTTACCAGTTCATATAGCACATCTCTATGTGTCAGGAATAGTTGGAAATGTTTCAGATCACTAGGTTATGGGAATTTCTTTAAAAAATGCCTGTCCTTTAGAGTTACATTTTTCACACTGACTGTAATGACATTGACAACTCTGTCATTACTATAAGGCTAAGCAGATTGAGTTAGTAACATAGAAAAGTTACCAATAACATCTTTAACAGACCATATGGATGTTAACATTGATATAGTGAATATACAATATATGTCCTTGAACAAGTGATAAAATTATGTGATGAATATATGTTTGTATTATGGCAGCTTATGGAAGTACTTAAGTCATAACATTTATGATGATGTCATAATGCACATGACATTATTTGTCAGTCCTATTGTGTGTTGGTAGGGAATAAACAAGAAAAGGTTCACTTGGGGAAAGTGACAAAAGTGGATGGGACCTTTAGAGAATATGAAGTTCTTAGTGGAGAGTAATGCAGTTCTAAAATCCCACTGGCACCATTGCGTAGATTCAAATCATGTTATTTGTATTACACAACAAGAAACCTGTCATTAAGACAGGAAAGAAACTTTCCATTCTCCTAAATAAATTATGTTCCATCAATGCAAACTGCATATATGGTCTTGTCTGACACAATAAGGAAGAGTAAAGGATTAAGGTCCCTTTAGTCCTTTTCCTGGTAGGGTTCAAAACTAGACCACATTTTCCATATATACTTTTGAGTAAGCAGAAAGCATTGATGTAGTTCCATTCTTCCTTCTTACTCAAAAGTAAATATGGAAATTCAATAACCTAATATGGATTTTTGGAATTACTAGGTAACAATCCAACCCATTTTTTTTTCTAATCTGGGAAACTAATAAATCAAGTAGAGAATGAATTGCCCAGCCTCCTAACTTTTACTTTGCATCCCTACTTCTAAATCGTTAGTTGAGCTCCTGCGCCCTCTTCTTCCTTTCCCTCTAATTGTCTCCATGATTATTTTTTTTTCTGAATAATGAAAACACACACATTTATTCCTGCAGAATACTGAAAAATAAGGATATCTTTTAATGAGTCAATAAAATTTAAAATGTGTTTAAATTATTATTAATTTAATATTGATAGCTATATTGAAATTTTTTTATTTATATATTACCTTCTTACAAATATTAATCTATTTTACAAATACTAATATTGATGGAAGCATTGAATACAGATGTTTTTAAAGTTTATATTGTTTTCTGAAGCTAAACATTTGCCTAAAACTAAAAATTGAAATTAAGCTAAAGAAACTATTTTTATCCCTTGGCATCCCCAATTGATTTTCAGATCAGCACTATTAATATTTTGGTGTTTTAGTTGTTTGGAATCTTTTATTTTAAAGAAATCAAAATAACATGGAAATTGGGCAAACTGAAAAGTTAAATAAATGCAAAGTGAGAAAAATTGAAACTGACAGCTCCATTCATTCTCAATGCAAAGAGAAAAGGATGAATAAAAGGTGATTTGGGAAGAAAGGCAATATATAAAACAAAAGTAAAGGGAAGAGGAACAAAAATTAATTGTGTGAAGAGTCTGGAAAAAAATAATTAGGGAGATTAGAGAAATAAATGTCACAAAAAGAGAAAAATGACTAAAGTTATAAAAGTAATATAGGAAGGATGTTGAAGAAAATTAATTTCAAAGACAGAAAGATTAGAAATAATCATTAAAAATATATCTATATTAATAGCCTGTTTTAGTTGTAGCTAATGAAAAACTGATTTAAGATCCTGTGATTGCTTTAAATCATGACAATTTAAATCTGCATTGGCTTCCAATTAGTCATCTTAAGACATCAATACTGTGCCATTTGAAAGACAAAACTCCTGTAAGGAAAGAAAGTGTAAATAAAAATAAAAATAAAATGCAAGTAGCTACAGGTAAAATTGTTTTTACTCAGCAGCTTAATGATCAGATGTAGGCAAAACTAGAGAGAGGTTCGTCAAAAAACATGACAAACAGGCTGATGAGGCAGTTTTATCTCTACATATGGAGACAATGTGTAGCCTCAAAAGGTAACCTGGGGGTGTACATAATCAGGTAGATATGAGTAAATGTGATTCTTCAAGGAAATTTGTATTGGTACTATTACATTTTTATGTCAAACAGTTTTGTTATGTTCTAGTTTATCAATGTCTTGATAAAGTTGGCTCAGCTTTCCTTGAGATGGATAGATTTATTTAGGGTGTGGCCTGAACTTCCCACAGTTTTCTTCAAGACCTCTGTTAAGACTTTTTTTTTTTTTGCTGATCTATGACTTCTTTATTTTTAAGTCCACCTGTATGTTTACTCAAAGTGTTCCTGATCTGGCCTCTCATATTTTTTTTTATTTAGATCTCTATCTGACACCCTAACTTTAAATCTACCAAGTTGAAACATAAAAAAAAAAGTTGTTACCTATGCAATCTGTGGGGTGGGGGGGGATATGAATCAAATCACAAACCAAACAGGATTAAGAAAGCGTTAATCTCTTTACACAGTAATGGAATGACATTGGATTTCATATATCAATACTAGGACAAACATAGAATAAAACTGGCAAATATAAACTGGGAAGCAGGTAGGAGTGAGAACACAGAAATCCATTTTTACTGATGTGAAAATGGTTCTGAATATTAATCTAAAAGAGCAGTAGAATAACAATGAACAAATAAACCACAGAAAGGCTGTTTTGATTGCAAATGTATGGAATTTAGTGAAGAGAGAGAGAAGCATGAATGGTTCCATTTACCAGAATCAATTGGTTTGTTTAGAAATAGGATACACACGTTTTTTTACAAAATATGTACAAAATGTGTACGAAATATGAAGCAACCAATTAGAAGATATTGCAGTCATTCCAATCTAGTCATTAATGTGAACTCTCTTTCTCTTGTACAGAAATATTGGGAAAAAGTAAAGGAGTTTACTCTGCTAGTCATTGCTGACTATCAGAGGTGGTGCTCATCTCCATTTCAAGGCCATTGAGCTAGCTGTGTCTGAAGACATTTCTGCAGTCATGTGGCCAGCATGATGGCATGGAGTGCTGTTACTCTCATACCAAAGTGGTGCCTATTTATCTGCTTGCATTACATGGTTTCAAACTGCTAGGTTAGCAGGAGCTGCAGTGAGGATGGGAGCTCACTCAGTCACATGGCTCTCAAAGCTTTCTTGCTGACAAGCTGCTGAGCTACCATGCTGCCCTATTGGGGAAAAAAATCTAAAAAAATTAGATGCTGTCAAATGGATGGATGCCCCCATCCAACATAGTGGAAAATCTGCTTCAAGCAATATCAATATGCACTTGGAGAAACCTCTACAGCAGTAACAGGCGACTCTGCAATTCAGAGTGTTAATGATATTCAGTGCTCCAGATATGATTCAAAAAGGGTGTCATTGAACACTTGGAGTGGCTAACTCAAAGCACTGTTTCTAATTCTTTAAAATAGCTGTGTCTTTTTGTGTGACAGTTGCAGAGTCTTTGTTACAAAAACATGCAGATAAGGAAATGTTCTGCAATCCTTCTGGAGTGCTAATCTATAACTCCTGCATTTATATATTTATGTATTTATTTATTTGCTTGTTTGTTTGTTTGCTTGTTTACTTCCTTCCTTCCTTCCTAAAAAATAAAAAACAGGCTGACTTCTCAAAGAAAGACTATCTAATTTTTGTTATTGCCCCTGTAGTCCTTGGCCAACTCCCCCTACACACACAATTTTAAAAGTGCTGCAAAACAATGTTCTATTTTGTTTTTAAAAAGCTTTCCAAATTTAAAAATGCAAGGATGGGCAACCTGATGCATTTCAGAACTGAAGGCAGCCCCCAAATCTTATTTTGCCCCCCTTGAACTATAGTTATCTAAAATTAATGGCATTGACTTTTGAAATTCCTGACAAATTGAAGGCTAAGTCCTAAAATAAACTTAACAGACTTCTTTTTAAGGGAGATGGGAATCTCAAAACTGTTCTGAAACCAAAGAAATTCTCAGAACATCTTTAGCTTAATTATCTTGCATCATCAGACTTATCACTCAGCAGCCCTTCTGTCCTCAAAAGTTTCAAAGTCATGTGTTGCTGGCCAAGCAGGCTTTCTATATATTCCATAAAGGATGAGAAATGTATTTTATTCAGTTGCTCATTTATCCCAGCTTAGGTAAATATTATTTCATGTATGTTTTACTCAGAACTTTTTGTATTTTTTTTTATCATGCACATTTTTCTCATAATGATGTTTATTGTAGTGATCTTTTTTATTTGTATGTTTCTGTGCTACGTTTTCTATGTGCTAAGCATGTTCTATTTTTGGACATTCTGAAACATGAAGTTTTTGATGGGCAATTTTAGTCCCATTTCCACATTTAGACTATGCAAATAAGTTACAAATAAACAGTATATAAATGCTTCTATTAAAGAACCTAAATGTTTTCTTTTATATTTGGAAATATAAAGACTGAAATGGTTTAGATTTAGGCTAATCAATACATCCCCCAATTGCTTTTTGTGGCGGAAAAGATTATGCTTTCTCAAACTTGACAACTTTAAAATGTGTGACCTTCAACTCCCAGAATTCCCCATCCAACATGCTGTGAATTGAAGTCCACATATCATAAAGTTGCCAGGTTTGGAAAGTACTACTCTAGAGGTTCTTCACTCTATTCCTGAAGGTGAAATCCAGAATTTCATCTTCTCCCAACTATAGGAAGCATAATTTAAATTAAATCATCTGATGTGGCATTCTAGCCTTGGAAGTGGGGCTGTCATTCATAAGAAAGCAAGATAAGGCTTCCACTGAAATGAATGAGCCATTCTATATATTGGTCCCGTTGGTGACTTTGGAAGTTGGCAACTTGATTAACTACTTTCCCCTTTTTAAATGTCACACATTTTCTAATCAATCAAACAAACAAACCATTCCAATCCACCCCCACATTAATGAAAGCATTAAATATCTGTCGTCTGAAATTATTAAGTGTGTAATGTTGTTTCCTTTAGCATCTTCTTTATTTAAAAAAGATAAACGCTTCTACATTATCATTTTTTAAAATACAATCTAATCCCAATCATGGGCTCAGTTATTCAGAAATATATCCTGCTGTGTACCAAATCCAGGGCAATGGGATGCCTTCATGCTGGTGTGGCCTGTAACTGAACAAGGATCTTTTAATTTCAACAGTTCCAAAGAGTTTAGTGTTGTGGCAGGAACATGCAGTGGTGGAATTCAATTTTTTTTAACTTCCAGTTCTGTGGGCATAGCATGGTGGGAGTGGCTTGGTGGTCATGTGACTGGGTGGGCGTGGGCAAGGTGGGCATGATAGCATTCAGCTTCCTGTAGCACTCTGCCAGCCAAAATGGGGCACGGGGGTTAATTACAAAATGTGGGCTTTGCTTTATGACATCCAGATCCAGTGAGCAAGGGGTGTGAACTGCACAGAAAATACACTTTTGTTTGGTTATGAAGGAATATCCCCAAAGTCAGATATACACTAAATGTAGACTGACCTTTAGCTACACACCTTCCCAGCAAACACCAAATTTTGAAGCTTCAGGTAAAGAGGATTCATTTTAGGATGAGTAACCACAGTTTGCATATTCGAGGTTCCTAAAGGAATGCTGGGAAACTCTGTATTTTAAAGAACATTTGAGGGAGGGGTAAAGTTCTCTGCCTGAGACTGTAGAGACCTGGCACCAATCAAAACACTGTTTGTGAAGCAACTGATCAACACTGACAGGTTAAGCCATTAGTATATGAAAATAAGAGTAAACTCCACTCCCTTCTAATACTGATGATGTTTCCTAGTTTGGTAATGAAACCTCTGCAAGAAAACCGTCAAGCTCAGAGAGCACCAAGGACCCCGCAGTTCAACCCTGAGCTACAAATATTCTCTTCTATCGATAAACACTTTTTGGTTAGAGGGACTCAGAGCCTGCTTTATATGAGCTGGCTCCCAGTGGATTTCATTCTAAATTTTGATACAATTTCTGTAAATCAGGAATGTAGAATTATAATGACTGAGTATTTGATCCTTTATACATCAAAAAAATACAAAGGATAAACTAATAAAAAACAGATTTGAAAAAAAGAAAAGGAAAGAAAAAGAGTGAATGTGTAAAAAAGAAAGAAAAAAAACAAGGAAAACTGAAAAAGAATGACTTCCAACTTTCTTTAGTACAGATAAAAAATAATTTAAGTAAAAAAATATATCAAACACTCTAAGATTAACATGTGTCTACATTATTTCCATAATCCCATATTTAATCACCAAAGCCCAGATCAATATTTAATTTTAGTTTCTCACAAAAAGTCCAGTAATGGTTCATATTGCTTTAACCACTATTTGTTAAGGAAACCACAACTGATTTATTTAATTGCACCAAACTCTAAATAAAACAGGAATGGAAAATCCTAAACTCTAGCGTAGACCCATGCTTCTCAATTCTGGCAACTTTAAGGTGCATGGACTTCAATTTCCAGAATTCCCCAGGCAGAATTTCACTCCAGGGGAAGGATACTGTGAAATCCCCATTTCCACCCCACTCCAGGGGAAGGTTACTGCAAAATCCCCATTCCCTCCACATCCAACTAACCTGCTTTCCAGCTCCGTTCTCCTTCGCAGGGCAACAAAAGAAGACCCAGCCGATCAGCTGGGAGGCAGCAAATAGATCAATTGGGTGTCCCTGCCTTACAGGCTAGACCTCCCTGAAGTCCCCTGGAAGCCAAAATGGGGCACAAAGGGCCACACCGCATCCCCCTGAACACGATTTTGTGCCTAGTGGGCCTCCCTGCAGTCTCCTGTGAGCCAAAATGGGGGTGGGAGGACTCCTGGATGGGGCAGGGCGGGGCGAGGTGGGGCCAACCAGAATTTTCAATACCAGTTCACCTGAACCGGCCTGAACTGGTTGAATCTCACCATGGGGAACATGTGCATAAGATTTACCTTTTTTTTTCAGTGGTGTGGTTACTTACTTTTAATAAACAGTGGTTACTTATTTTAATAATATTTCCAATGAAATTGAACAAGATTCAGTTGTGTACTTACTTGGTGTGACCAGCTCTCTGTGGCCAGCTCACCACCACCAGCTAACCACTGCCAAGTTGAATCTGCAAATTCACAGCCACCAAGTCACCGCGGAACAACTCCACAAGGAGTTGCATTGGGGACAACTCAACAAGGGCAGCCAGAGGGACAGTTGGATTAGCAGATAAGCAAGCAGGTGAGCAAAACAGTGGTGGTAGCTGGGAGCTTCCCATTTTCACACACCCTGCCACCAACAGGCCAAGCTCCAGGTCAAAGAGGAGGGGGCGGTATATATAGTGATATCCTATATGGTTAATAGATTCCAATTGTGAGTATGTCTCCATGTGTGTGATTGGTATAGAATCTGTATAAATATATAACTGGAAACATCTTGAGGGGGTATGGATAGATCCTTATGTAGTCAAAATGACACCATGGAAGGAAGGAAGAATTCCAGTATTCAAAGAAATAGTAGATAGTTGGAGACATATTTTTTTAAAGCTCATTGAAGACTGAGCAATGAATGTATACATGGACATAACTGCTGGAAAGAGAGAATATTAATTGATTGGGATGGAGAGCAGAATCTTAAAATGAGGGCATGGCTACCACTTTTTCATTCTATCATTTGCTGCAGTGTATGAGTGTCTCCAGTTATAAGGCATCAAAGTGAAGGTTCCATCTAATGCTAGAACAGTGTCATAGATTTGAGTGTTTATACGTAGCAAAATGATAATATTTATCATAGAACACATTAAGCAAATACAGAGAGTTTTTTCCCTATAAAGATAGCAATAGGGAAAGGATGTGCTTTGGTTCCATTTTTCTAATAATGATGCACTTTTAATGATCCATCTTTTAAATCAATGCAGAATCTTTTTTTTTCTCTCACCAGCAATACAATCTACTGTTTTTCTAATTTGAGCACGAGTGCCATTACTTAAACAGACAGCACTTATTGGAAATTAAACCGCCACTAATGTATTATAATTATTACTTCAGAGTAATTTGGTGCTTCTATAGAGACTCAGTGTTAATCTGATGGTTACAGTTCTTCTGAGAAATTGCTCATGTTTTCTCTTTATCCGCCCTTTTGCTAAAACAGAACAAACACACATTTTCCTAATGTATACAGGTATCCTTGGATTATGATGGCTATTGGAACCCAAATTGCTGTCCACTAAACAATGAGGTTGTAAAGGGAAACATGGTTGCACTGCTTAGTAACTACAAGCAAGCAGGTCCTGGGTGCCATCATAACCACAAGACATGTTGATCATTAAACAGGAAGCTGACTTCCCTGCTGACTTTGCTTTTGGGAAATTGGGAAGGGCACAAATGGTGATCACTTGACCATGAGTCACTTCAACCATTGTAATTGCCAGCTGGTTGTCAAACACCCAGATAACTATCATATGATCACAGAGTTGGAGTGACAGCTGGAATTTAAAGGACTGGTCATAAGGACCACTTGATCAATGCTATTGTAATTTCAAACGGTTGATGAATGAATAGTGGGTAAGTGAGAGAAGGTGTATAAATATTGGCTAATTCATGAAATCAATATAGAAAGAGGAGATGTTTATCTAAATCAGTCAGCACCTGAAGAGGTTGGAGGTTATTAAATAATTTCAGAAAGAGCATTCTGTAAACACAACATATAATCCTAATAGGAAAAGGATGAAGGGACAGATAGTAAAAGGATATAATCAAAGGTAACATTACTTTCATATACCTGGGAAAAATTATCAGAAAGCATCTCTGTTGGAGACAAGCAATTTTATATAGCTTAAAATAAATAAAAACACATATTGGCTGAAATCTTTCTTCCATCAATTTCCAACTTCTTAATAATGCAAAGTGCAAACTTGGAACAGAAACTTTCCATTAATATATATATATTGATTACTTAATGCACACTCCAAAAGTGGAGGAACAGGATGTTGTGATCCATATTCAACAAGTCAGTTACTCAGATTATTTGGAGGAAGGATATGTGAGAAATCTTGCCGGATGATTTCATGAGTTCTTCATGTATAAAGTGGAACTTATTGCACCCAAGAGAGTAGGTAGGTTTCTGTAAGGCATGGGTTTTGCTATTTATAGTTTCAATTCTACAGGCACCTTAAACTTCTATTTTTAAGCAGACAGTTTTGTGCCTTCTTTTAATGAAGCCCTCTTTGGACCTAGCAGTTTTGTTAAGTTCCTTCCCTGTCACCAGTTTTTCAGAATGGTATACATATTTCAGCTTCCCTTAAATTCTCAGAGCAGAGAGATACAGATGTTACATTTTGAGGAGAGAATTTCTGTATTTTTACATAGCATATATCCTATGTGGTTTTCAGTTACGCTACCATCAGAAGGCACTACATGACTAGTTTCACCCTATTTGGGACTCATCAGACTGGCTATTTATTTGAATTTGGTTGGGAAATGGATATAGCCATAAATATTTTTTGTTTTTGATGATGTCATTGACACAGTGGGCATGGATTTGGACAGACTCTGGGTAAGAGTGGAGGACCGGGGGATGGGGAGGGTGGCGTGCTATGATCTTGGAATTGTGGAGAGTAATACTTGACTTAGTGAGTTATTGAACAACAGCAACAAATTTATGGTCTTTAGATTCTGAAAATGTTGCTTAACTTTAATAAATATTACTGTCTAAAATTGTTATAATTTAAAAAGGGAATTATGTTACTGATTTAATGAATTAAAAAAAAACCCCGGACTATTACAACTACACAGCATCACTATAACACACAAACCTACTAAAGCATCTTAATTTCACAACACATGGACAGATTCAACCATAGTTTCATCAGGTAATGAAATGTCTGCAAGCAAACAGTGAAGTTCAGCGAGCATCAAGGCCTTCACAGAATTTTTAAAAAATCATACATATTTCTGTTATAAATTATTATTTTTGAAGTATTTTATAATTGTGTTTGAACAAGTTTCCTTTGTATTCTTTGTGTTTTACTCTTTGCATTTAAATATTTAGTTTTTCTGAGAAGAGTCTGTGACCAGATTCTCAAGGGTGTCCATGGCCTCCAAAAGATTAAGAAAACCTGCTCAAGAAGATGTTTTGTGCATCATGCTCAAAGTCTCTCCTGGACTACTGCTTTCAAGTAATTGGAGCCCATGTTGGGGACCATTGCCCAGCCTTAGTACACAGTTATGACATTCAGAATCAGGATGTTTCAAATCTCAAATCATCATTTGGCTGGACTATGTAATACGCTTTACATACAATAGCCTTTGGAGCTACATGGGAGCTACAACTGGACCTGAATGTCATGGCAAGACTTCTGTGAAGTCAACTCATTATTGTAGGTAACACTCTATTAAAATGCTACACTGGTTACCAGTAGATTTACCGCCTCAATTCAAAATTCTTCTTATAACCTATGAGCCTGGACCATATAGAACCAGATTACACCAGACGATATTACATTGTTATCCCACAATTGTGTCTGCCCATCTGGTGACAAATCTTGGGAAGATGTAAAGAGTCTTGGCTCTATCATGAACAATCCATGGACAAGACAAGAAACTAAAGGCAAACCACACTTTTCTGAACTCAGTCTACTAGAATTCATTAAGCCATATGGAATTGCATGCATTCTAATACTAGATTAATCAAATAACAAGCATTAGTGTTTTTTATACTTTTAAAAGATATCCAGTGCTTAATTTTAAACCCCTAAGCATAAAAATGTGAAAAATGAAACTATGATCAGTGATTTCACTGGGAAAGCAACCCTATACAATATAAATATTCATCTATATCAGAAGAAAGCTTAATCACTAATATCAGCAGCTGTAACAAGACAATATAAATCTCTAATGCAATTGGATAGTAAACTAAAAAAAATCAAAAAGTGGGAGATACTTAATATTTCTTCTTCCTGCACCATCAGATTCGTGCTCAAAACCTCTTTAAATGACTACTGAAATATCTTCACACATTTTGAGCACAACATAAAGGCACTTAAATATAGGCATTCCCATTTATTATGACAACAACTAGTGATAAGAAAACTTTTATTTCCCTTTAAGGGGATGACAAGAGGATAAAATGTGATTGAGTTAATCTCAATGAAAAAAGCAGTTATTGAAACAGGATGAAAGAAACAGGGAAGAAGATGGAAATGAAGAGTTCTAATAATAATGTTATAATAGCAAAAAAAGTGGGAAAAAATAGGTGTTAAATCTATTGAACTATTAACTAATGAATATTATTATGGTTATTTCTTCCACTGAAATAAGAAAAGGGTTTTAATATAGTGGGGGTTTTTTGTTCTCAATTTTGTATACTTTCTATGCATTTTTATTCCTCTATCACAATTAAATTACACTGCAACATTTTTGCAATTAAAAAGCACAACTCCACAATGAAATTTACAACTATTTTCAACTTGCCTGAAGATACATACCTTGTATTATATTTCCATAAGATACTAATTCTTTCCTCAATCTTTTATATATATATAATATATAAAACCCTGAGCCGAGAGCTGCATTTCAAAATTCAAAGAGAGCAAATTGAACTTGCTATCCCCCTGCCCACAATTTCTTCTGCAAGAATAAGTAGCACAAAAAAAACCCCCAACAACCCAGCACCAACCAACTTTGGACTAGTCATTATCTTTTAATCCAATTTGCATGCTGTTGGGATAATAATGATGGCTGATTCCTGAAAGTTACCTTGAGTTCTCAAAAAAGAGGAGAAGGGGGGAGAAAGAATGCAGTCTTTTTAATAAACATAGAGATGCAGTTGTCATTCCATTTGAACAAACATTTTTACATTTATATTCTACTCAAAACTCTTATATCTGCTTCATTGTTTGTATCCTTTGGTTGTGTGAAACTGTGCTCATAGGGCTAAAATTTTTGAATCAATGAACCTCAAGCTGGTTAATTTCTACAGTAAAAGCAAAATCCAGAACCCATTACTCCAGTGGGACTGAAATCTGGTAAAGTTGTGGCTGCTTCAGAGCTACTATGGTGCTGCACCATTGGGCTGCCAAGGTCAGCTCCAGTGACATGATCATTTTTAATGTTCCCTGAACCCTTTCTACAATATATATATATATATATATGGCAAATAGGGAAGCCAGCAGAAGTCACTGCCATTCTCACATCTTTTTTTCCTTCTTTTTTGGCCTACCTGTGTCATCCTGTTTCTCTATTTAGGTAAATAAATATCTCTGAAACAATAACCCAGTTAGTCACCTGTTGTCTTGTTACGTATAGAAATATTTTCTATTTGAGTAAAAACTTTAGCTTATCTAGCTTTTGTACCTGACTAGGAATTATTCTTCAGAGTTTCATACATTTTTTTTTCCAGGCATATCTTGAGATGCTATGGATCAACTTTTTTTTTCTTAAAAAGCTTATGCTTTGACAGTGATTTATGGTACTTCACCAGTGTGACAGGATGTTGAAGTAAGTTCGACACCAAGTTCGCCAAGTCTTCCAGTTAGTTACTTTTTTAAATAATAAAGAAGCTTCAGGTTGATATAAAAAAATATTTGAGTAATAGGATGTTTTTTGTAAAAATAATAATAATTGCAAGCTGGAAATTCACAAGCTTTTGTGTCTACTGACTTAATACCCCACTGTATTTCCTTCCTCCTTCTTTTTTTAAATTCCACTGTCCAAAATCCTTTCTGTGTGGCTTACATTATCTGAAGAAGGCAACACAGGGAGAGAGGTCCTCAAGAATAGTAATCTTAACTGGGTACAGTCTAAGCTTTTGCAGAGGAATGGTATTTGCTTTTTTCAATAGCTGGCTGCGGTTTTCTAAATCTCACTTTCCATTTGGGGTTCCCACTGTACTTCTCAATTATAAATGCAAAATCAAACAGCAGTTGCTCAGAACAGATATTGAAAGTGCTATATTACAGTACAAAGTTATGAAATGTTGGATATTTTAAACTTGGGAACTGGGTCACAATTCCTTAAAATATTTCTGAGTAATTCCTCTCCCTCCCTCCCTTCTTTCCTTCTTTCCTTCCTCCCTCCCTCCCATTTTACATTTTCTTTGACATCAATCATAGTTAAGTGTTTGGAAAAATACAAGAGATCTGTTCCCGCCATTGTTGGAGAATTTATTCTTTGGAGAGAGGGTGGGAATGAAACACTTTATCTGGTTCTTTGGTCCTTCAAGAGTCAATTTCAACATTGTTTAAAAAAATATTCAAAGCCATTTGTACTAAATTAGATGTGTCAAGTAAAGTATCTTTGGCACCTATTTTACTTTCAAGAACAAGCTTAGCTAAAGAGACAGGTTTTAGACCTTCATTAAATCGCAGTCAACTCCTATAGTAGATGTCAAATTCCATAAGAAGGACGCAAAAACAACAACTTGCAATTCAATGTTTGCTTACTTGCAATTGTAATTTGATGTTTATTTACTTGCAATATTTCAGAAGTTTGTGATACATGATACAATGACTGGAAATATTGAAACATGGAGGAAATATAAAGAAGAAGGGGGGGAAAAACACTGCACATTTATGGCTGAGAATGTATCCAATAATTAACCATTCCTCATGGAAATAAAACAAGGAACTGAAGTGTGGGGAGGAGAGAGGGAGTACAATATTATATGCAACTTCAGAAGATAGCAGTAAGATAGAAGATAGATAGGAATATTAAGACACTAATCTAGACTGGGAAATTAAAAGAAAATAAGCATCCTAAAGGAAGGCAGTGACAAATCACTTTTTCACCAGTCTCTAGAAAACTATAATAAAGTGTCTACGAAGTCGCCAGGAGTTGAATTTAGCTCAAAGCAACTTTCCTTTATATCTATTAAACAAATTGAATATGTTTCTCTACCCTTCTTGCATATGCATACACTGTCATGCTATTAAACTCCACCAACTTCTGGCATGAGTGTGTAAAGGAAGTTAAAAAATACCTTCTATTTTAATTTGTTCCATGTTAAACCCTAGACCTAATCCTTACTAAAGCAACCTCATAAACTTTGGTCTGAAAATTACTTCTTTTCACTGATCAGGACTTATTAGAATGGTCTTTCGGTGACTGATGGACCTAACTGGGCTTCAGAGAAAATGTGGGGTTGTTACTGAAGTTTTGCAACTTGGTTTGACTAAGGCCTTTATTGGATCATGCTTTTTTCTACCAGAAATCCCAGAACTACTCTTGTTTTACAAAGGAGTTAGCAGGGATGAAATTGATACTTCAAAGATGCTTGAAGCACCACTGGAAGGTGATGGAATGCAAATCTTACCAAACCCAAATTACAGCCAATATTTTGGCCTACCTCATGGTAGTAAAGGCAATAAATAAACCAAATACGAGTGTTTCTCTGCCCTTGTTGCATCTACAGACACCCTTCCTGTTTGGGAATGGCTCAGAAGTTTAACTTCAAGGACATGCTGATGCTAGGCATCTGGCAGATAAATGTGATTGGATTTGCACCATGTTAGATTCCAGCCTTGTAGGGTATCCTGTAGAGTTGGTTAGGACAAGATCTGACTTGGTTATCTGAGAGGAGTTCAACTCTTTTGGGCTTGAGAAAGTGGATTGAGTTCTGATGTCTATTAGCTCAATCACCTCTGTACTAGATCCATGTCTCTCCTGGTTGGATCTTGGCAATAATTAATTTCTTCTTGAGAGTGGGATGTGTCGTGGTTACACTTTATCTGAATGAAAAGCCTGTCCCCTCTTCAGAGGCCATTTCTGGCCCCCAAATACTGAATAATTTTGTTCAAATTTCAACCTTCCCTAACTGGGAGGTCACTGAGGCCCTGTTCACAGTCACTCACACCTTAGTTATATCCCAATTGAATTATCACAATGTATTCCTATACCCTAAAGAGTATTTACAAGCTTCAGTTGGTGCAAAATATGAGAGCACAGGCTGTTGTGGATGTTGGTTATTCAGCATTGTGTTCCATTAGCTACATTGGCCACCAGAATGCTTCCATGTGCAATCCAAGGTGCTGATGGTTATCTTTAAAGCCCTTCATAACTTGGGACCAGGTTACTTGTGGGATTCTCTCTCCCTAGAGATGTCAACCTATCTTGTCA
>JANHFL010002165.1:51233-63183 GCA_032468155.1 Oxyrhabdium leporinum
AGAGAGAGAGAGAGAGAGAGAGAGAGAGAGAGCAATCCCCCTCAATGAGGAACTGAACCTTGTTCGGTGGTTTAGTCCAACCTATTAAGCACTACTTCATACTAGTTTTATTTATGTATCATATTCATAATATATCTTTACAATGCATGTTTGCATGGCAATTTCCTACCTTTATATGTTTTACTTTTATACCACTCTTAGTGTTTCTTATAAAAGCTTTGAGAGATAGAGCAATGATCATAATTTATAAGTCCATATAACTTGAAAATAACCAAATTTATAAAAAAAATATATAGAAAGGAGTGGATATATTCTCACAGGTAATAACTTGCTTAATGAAGGAAAATCAGAACTAAAGTCTTCCCCACAGTATTGTTCAATGCGAACAGTACTTGTTTGTGATACCCACTTGAAGAATTCATTACTAATGGGACAGGAAATCTTGGTATGCATCTTCATGCAAATTAAACCAATTTGCACATCAAACCAATACACCAATGATTTAGTTCTCATTTAAAAAAAAAAAAGTGATTATTTTTTTAAAACTTAAGCAATATTGAAGAATGAATATTTGGAAGGCAAAAGTGTAATTTTTCAGGTAGATAAAGATGATAGATTTAAAAATGATACTTATTTGAATTGGGGGAGAAACTTTATATTCTTTGAGATATTGTTGAAAACCAAAAGATTATTGGAGGGGGGGGGAGTTATCTGATTGCTGATGCCCTTGTAAAAAAATCTATTTGAAAAACAATATTGAAGATTAGTTGTGGAAGTGGCTTGACAGCTGAATTTTAATGTTTCATAATGTTATGTTCAAGCACTTTCTGTCCTGCCTGATCCCCTCATGCCAATTCAGTAATCTTTCTGGAGGGTTCCTCCCCCCCATTTTACTTCTACTTTTTTTTCCTTGCTAGAAAGTACCTATAGCAAACTGACATTACATTAAAATAACACCTGTAGGCTGACATCCTGATGTCACTTTATGTATTTGCCTCCCAATATCTGACACAAGCATGCAAATTAAGGTTATTGTATAAAGAGGTATGTGCCATATGATGTGGTGTCAGCTGCCAACTTGGATGGCTTAAAAATGTTGGACTGATTCATGGAAGGTAGGGGGGAATCAGTGACTATTACCTTGGTGGCACTGTGCCTGCCTCTAAAGATCTTCTGCTGGAAGGAGTGGGCTTATCTGTGCGGTTGGTTGACCAATGTGAGAACAAAGTACTGGATTAGATGGGCAAGGGGTCCAATCCAACATGACACTGCTTAGGTTCTCATATTTCATTATAACCCTCCCTTACCCCCCCCCCCTTTTTGATGCTTAGAGGAATCTCTCTGTACATGTTTGTATGACTGAACAAGAGTGATTGGCATATGAAACTATTTTGTCAAAGGGTTTCTTCTTTCATAAATAAAAATTATTAAATTATTGTATTTTTTATTAATTTTATGCATCCTACAAAACAGGACCTCTTTCTCGCCACCCCCAGCAACACCCGGCAAAGCCTATCACCAAATGTACTACATCCTACCAGAAAAAAGAAGTCAGAGCATGTGTTTTGTGCCTATGTATTTGGAAAGCAAAGCAGATCAAAGTGACCTGAGATGGGCACTCTTTTAGGCACAAAGTAGGCAAAGAGGAAACCAGAGCAAATTCTTAATTTTATCTGCCTCCTACCGCCTCCTTCAATCTGTAGATAATAATGTGTTGATAAGTCAGGGCCATTGGATTAGCACCTCCATCAAAGGCTTTGCATTTCATCTCCAACAAATGGCCTCGACAAATACGCTAATGTCGGCAGTGCAATGGGGGCGGGGGGGGGGGGAGAGCAAACTGTGATGTCTTAAAGATAAGTGTAAAATGTAGTTAACTCTCCAGTTAGCATAGGGAGATAACAATAGAATGCATACAACGAAAAAAGCCAGCTAGTCTTATCCTTTAAGTATAAAGATGTATATGTAAAAGGTTTTCATTTGTTACAGGCACATTAACTGTAGTGATACAAAATAAAATATATAGTTTTATGTAGCCTATGTAACATTTAGCTCCATTTCTATTTCTAAGGTTCAGCAAAGCTAGCCATGAAATTGCATGGATTCTAAGATCTGAAAGCTACTAAGCAACAACAAAGAACCCTAAAACATTCAAAAGAATATTGCTGCTTTAAGCCTTATCCACGATCATTTTCACTGTATGAAAATCAGTTCAATGTTTTAAAAGTATAGCCTCTTTGCATAAACAATAATTGCCTCTTACTCTAAATCTAAGCCTTGTATGATAATTGGATTTGAAGGCACTATTGAAATTTTTTAAAAATACCATTTCTCCATTTCAGTTTCAAATACAGGAAAAGTTTCTTGTATTAGGCAATCTCAGCATAAATTATATTATCTGGATCACTTTGAAGGTAGACAAGATTCAAAAGCATCTGAGAATAAAATAGGAAGAAGTTATCTTGTTCCCAAGTATGTATGAACTGATCTTGCAACTTCAGTGAGTGACACAGGGCAAATGCTCTCATCTTTAATCCAGCCAATGCCTATTTTACATAGTAATATTCTTCCATTGGGTTTTTCAAAACTAGTGCAACTAATTCCTTTTAAAACTATGCTAAATATTCACTAGGAACTGCATCTTAGATTGTTGCTCTTGAGCTTGATCCTATGCACATTTCTTTACCCCTTTTTTTGATCTTCTCCCTCTAATAACTGACTCCTAAGCCATTTTGCATCATGACCAAGCCAGTCTCAAACTGAATACATTTCAGAGTGCCCCTCTCTTCATTTTAGTCCATCATTTCCCAAAACTTAATCTATGCAAAGAAAGATGGCCAAAATAAAGAAACATTAGGACCAGGCCTCCCTTAGAGTTCCTCCTCGTCCCTGTAACTATTACCTCCCTCCCTCTCTCTCTCTCTCTGTCCCTTCTCCCCCCCTTTCTCCCCCCCCTTTCTCTCCTATGTAGTTCTGAGCATGTAGGAACCACATGCTATTTAACACATGTCTAGCTGGAAGACAGATACAATTTTCCTCTGAGAGCTGCAGGTGGTGCAAAAGATATATTGCTGCTTGTGGGGTATACACTTATCCCTTTTCCTTTCCTGGTTAAGCAGATTTTGCAGACTTTTTCAAGGCTGACCTGAAATAGCTGCAAGCCAAAGAAATATGTGTGCCATCCATTCTGTAAGAAATGACTTCACTTGAAAATCTTAAACCAAATGTTATCAGTCTCCAACTTTTAAAATGTCCTGTGTAACGGTAGGCAATCCCTCAGTATTGATGAACTCTTCAGGAGAATCTTGACAGCATTTTAAGGATGCTCTCTCATAGCAACTGTTATGGATGCATTCTGCCTTATGAAATGGCTGCTATGAAGAACATGGTTAATGTAAAACACCCAATTATTGGAAGGCAAGTTAGTGATGGTCCCAAGACCAGGAACTAATGGCTTGTAGAGAGCGTAAGTCACATCAGTGTTAATGGGATTTATTTCTGAAAGGAACGAAATAGTTGAAAGTTTACACATGTTTATGAGAGAATAATTTGCTTAGACTAAATGTCATTATTTCAGACTAAAATTTGTAATAGATAGTAGACTATTTGAAATATATTTAAAAGATACAGGATTTTTAGCACTTCTGTCTTTTTCCTAAATATTTTAATATATAAGTACAGAATTCCAAATGAGAAAGATTATTAAATATGTGTGCAAAGAGTGAAAATGAATTAATTAATCTAATGCCACATGTTCCATGAATAAAAAAGCTTGCTAGTGTTTTCACTTCCACCCTGTCTTCACTCATTTATACTGAAATTTGCAATTGCAAATGTTTTGCCTATTACAATAGGAAGAAAGGAAGAGAAGCATGAAAAACATAAACAGTGCCCGGGGGCTCTAACTTTTTGACATGCAGTTGCCTCGAGCAATGGAAGAAAGAATACTAGGTATGTCTGATCAGTTTCCTATTAGTATTTATGACTTTGAAGCAAGTCTTCCTTCTCTCTTCCCCCAAGAGACAATGATTAACTACCATTTGTGGCTTGCTTATGCTTCTTTCCTGCATTGTATACCAAAGACTGTTCTACTGCACCCCTGGAGAGGATAGAAAAGAAAATTATAGAAAACATACGGCCACCCTTATTGAGCGAGAAGAGGGGAAATAGGGGCAAGGCAGGGAGTATTTAGTGTTTTGGAAGAATGGGAAGTTACTACCCTGGGGTGGGGTTGAAGATCACATAGTATGAATGAATGGGTGACTTTGTGGAGCCTATAGGAGTGCCGTGCCTGCTCCTAGTAGTTAATGCTGGTCTACTGAATGGTGAATTGCAGCTTGCCAGAAGGTTATAATAAGGGGACTGGAATTAATTTCTGGGGTGAAACTGAGGTGAAGCCATTCTAGCAAATTCCTCTTCTAATTCAGTTGACCCTGATCTGGGGCCAGCAGTGTGCTAAAAATGTGTACAAATTATCACTTGATGGTTCCTTTGCCACTAATGGACCACTCTAGGAGCTACCACACAACAGACTGGCATGCTAGGCTCTGCTCTCAATCAGCTTGTAAAATTTCAGAAAATTTAACAATCAGCATCCATAAGCCTGTATGAGCTGACTCCAATATTCCTTTGCCATCAGTCTGGCCCCAGGTGCTACGAATAAATGTCAAGTTGGTTTGAAACACAATTGCATCTATTTACGGTATAGTAGTGAAAAGCAATGGTTCCAGTATATATTAATCTGGTGGGCTGGGCAATGATGGAGATACAGCCCTATTAGAAATTTGTCCATCCAGGTTTCAGGTCATACAGAAGCTGCAATGCCAAGGCCAGGAAGGAGAGGTAGATGTCATTGTTTGTGGATCTTTCTCAGTGATATTAAGCATTGCTCTGAAGGTGACTGGGTGGGAATGCCTATGAGTAAAGATAAGTCACACTGTCAGATCAGGGATTTTATTGGTGTACCAACTATCTAGGACAACTTAATTGAATGACACCTTTGATGCATTAGATTTCCACTGTTAGTTTTACCACCAATGAATTATTTTTAATGTCCAGGTTTATGCTCACAAGGAGACAAATGCACATAGAACTGTACTCATAAGGACAATCTCTCTACATAGTTTTGCACAGGGTAAGTTGACATTCTTCAATGTCATATTGCACTTCCCAGAAAAAAAATCCTATTTATTTAACACCATAATATAGGTTTGGTGACAGGGTAAGAATTATATTTAAGACCTATGTCACTTAAGGTTTAAATGACACATCATAAAAGCCAAATACTGCAAATTTCTGTTTCTCAAGAAAAGTCTGTCAGTACATTAAAGTTTTCTTGATGCCCAGAAGCACAAACTAAGGGAAATGCTAATCCACAGTAGATGAGGTGTTGTTGTTGTTTTTTTCCCAGCTGCACTTCCTTTAGTGGGAAGTTTAATGGGACGAGGTTACATCACAATGTGTTCTACATTTTGTACAGATCCATTGGAAATGAATATCACAGTCCAGTTATTTACACTTGATACTGAAACTGATTAGAACATTGATCATGAACATTAGACTCCATTCCAGGAGGAGAAAGGAACTGGAAAACCATTATGAGCCGTGGTGATGCAGTGGTTAGACTGCAGTACTGCAGGCTAATTTTGATGGCCCGTTGTTGGAGGTAATATGCTGACTCTGTAAACCGCTTGGGGCTGTAAAGCACTGTGAAGTGGTATATAAGTCTAAGCATTATTGCTATTGCTTTTCCCCCCCTCTTCCCTTACCTCTATGTTGAAGAAGAAAGTAGAAGAAAAGGAATTGGCTGCTGTTATTTTAACTACAACACCTAACCTACAATGCAACAAATTACAAGGTCAATAACACATCCACTTAAAAGTATCATCCTTCCACCTTATTTCTCCTTCTTCCTTACAAAGAGAATATTAACTTGCTATAAGGCAAGTTATTTAAAAGTGAAGTTAACAGAAGTGCAATCATGAATGTCAGTGGCTAAAGTATCAGACAGCAACTACAGAAGCCAAGGTTCAAGTCCTACTTGAATGTGTGCTCATTCAGGACTTCAGGGCAGTTGTTGTTTTTTTAAAAGGATGCAGTGGACAAGTGAAAACTAAATATGCAAAACACACAAGCTTGGACTGCTTTTGTATGGCCAGGGCATAGAGAAAAATAGAGATTGGTTTTCTTTTCAAGAAAAATTTTTTTTTAAATTTTTGCTAAATGGCCAAGGAAAAGCTTTTTAATTGGTTGCCAAAGATTGGATTGAAACACCAAGGAAAAGTAATTATAAAAAGCCATTTGAACTTTTCCTGGTACTAAGTAGATCCTTTTCCTCAAAATTCGTGAAAGCAAAAAGCAAAAGCATAAATAAGACCTATATGCATTATAGCCAAAAAGGACTGCTGGCTAACCATATCTCAAACAACAGTATTTACATTCTTCTAGGTCTCTGTAAATAGACATGGATATTATAGAGAACCACAGAATGGCATGGGGGCCTACTAGCAAAGATGCTTGCCTCCCACTCAGAAGGTTGAGAGTTCAATCCTAGGTAGGAACAGATATTGCTCTCCTAGGGTGTAAAGAAAAAGGGTCAGGAAGGGCATCCAACCAGTAAATGCTCAGCTCCATCCAGTAGCCCTGAGTCTACCCCGAATTAAGGGATTACAGGTTTGTAAAAGGGAGTTATTGCAAAGAACCACAGAGGTGACCTTGGAGAAACTACGCAGAAACAGTTACAAAAATAAAAGCTCACTTTAAACTCAGAAAAATTGAGAAATTGATAGGAAAAAAGTTAAGATTTCACTATGATTCACAGAAGTATAGGAGGAAATGAGTCCTTCTGGACAGCAAGATGGGCAGCATATAAATTTAATAATAAATAAAGGAAAGGAAAACATGGTCAAGCTTTCACGATTCTGTTAAAATAGCCTGTCTGAAAAAAAGTAGAGGTCTAATCAAATTTGTGGAATCTGTTTGTGGAATCCAGCCCTAACTTGGATTACCTCAAAGGGCTGACCAATATAGATACAGAGGCAGAGCTAGAGACACATGGGTGTGGGTGTATACATATATTAGTCAATATGATTATGAGTATAGTGAATGCTTTCAGAAAGTCAGAGGTAACGTTGATATTTTCTCAGATCAGATTAATTATTCTTAAAACACCTGCCCTGTTTTATAATAACTTTCAAGCATACATCACCTCCACTTGTTAGGAAACACAAACTTTGTTATCACTATTTGGGTAGAGAGCACAACAGAAACGGAAAAGCAAGCAAGAAATAATATCTTTTTTAAAGAATCACAAGTAACTCCAGTCCCTAGTGAAAAAGTATAATATTTAGTTGTTGAATAGTCATGAATTATCTATTATAAATGGAACAGCTTCATGCTATTGAAGCTGTTTCATTCATAATCACTTAAATCATCAATAGGAATCATAATAATAGAAATATTATTAAAGTGACTTGGAAAAGCAGATTTTGGGGGGACTCGACTGTACCTTCCAACACAGCATCTACAGTATATGGCCAACTGTATTTCTTTATGGATGGATGTAGTTTTAGTTGTTTCTACTCCTTATCCTGTAAAAATAAACTCTTACACTTATGTCACAAATAAAATACTTTAAAGAGAAATCCTAACTTGGACTGTCTGAAAAAGCGACTTGGCAAATATTGAAATTCTGAACCTAAGGCTAATCTTCACATTTTTAAGCCCAAAAGTATTCTCCTGAAATACATTTCTTAAGCCATAAAGAGAATAAGAAAGTCCACATCCATCAAAAATTAAAAATCCAAATGATATTAAATAAGTAATTATTGATGAAATACATAACAGCCATATAAAATGAATATAGTTATTCTGCAGACAATATTCTGCTCTTAAAATGGAACATTTGTTGTGGATACATTATAAAATCTAATTTATGTATGTACTTGTTATTTGTATGGAGATCATAAATTACTGTTTTACATATACAAAAAAGTGACTCTGGGCATCATACAGTAATCTAATAAAACAGGACATATATAAAAAGATCATATGAGAATCAGTGTTAGTAGACAAATATTATTAAAAACAAAATATACAAACCCCAGGCAAAGAGAGAATGAGAATATCCATCCCAATAATGGAGCCATCTAGATATAATCTTCCAAAGAAAATCCTCAAACATGTTACTTATTTGAAAATGCATTTAAAATAATAATAATAAACCACATTCTTTTGGTATTCTGCTGAATTTGGCCATATGTGGTTTCATATAATAAGAAATAATAAGAGAAAATACATGCAAAGTCCTTTTCTAAAATCTAAGACACAATCTTGCTTATACTGAATTATAGACCTTCAAGTTCATTCACATGAGCATTTCTTTTATATTATCAGACATAAGAACCTCTTGTTAAACCAGGTGAATTGGGGAAAAGATAACAAAAATAATAATATCAGGAAACATTTGTAGCAGCTTCAATGGACATTCTTCCCCTCCCATTCCTGTCCCGACATGCAGACTATAGATAGTCTATTCATGGCCACAAGCCAGGTAAGGCTAAAGTAAATGTTGTCAGAGCCAATAGTGAGGGATGTATGCAATTGACCATTCCTACTCTTATTTCCCAGCATCTGGAACCATGATATGCAATATTTCCTTAACTGAAAGTAATATACTGTAACAGAAAGCATGGATGACCCTGGGGAATGAGGGGAAAAGATAATGCCTAGAAAACAATCAGATAATAGGAGCCTGCAATGGCTTAGTGGTCAAAAAAAGAAGAAAGAAAATTAGGATATATCAGTAGTTAAAGGTGGCAGCAGGAAGTTTGTATCTTCAGACTTGCAAGGTTCTGTTGCTCCAACTTTACAATAAAGTAGAAATAGCTTTTCTAGTCATGTTTCCTGTCTGGTTTTCCTGGGAGGGCTGATGTATAATGTGTATGCCATTATATCTGTGGACTACCAATTACCTGTCTTTTCATAAATGTGTTTCATCTCCTTTTAGAGATGGGATTGACATCCAAGACTGCAACCAATGGTAGATCCATTGTTAGAAATTCCACATTATAATACTGCACAGAATAGAGGAGTGCTTCCATTTCTGAATCTCTTAGGACTGAAATTTCCTGGATGGCTCCAGCTGCTGCTAAGGGCAAATGACAGCAAAATTTATTTAGGACAACATCCTCAACTACAATGATTTTGTACACCTTTATCATGTCCATGCACCCCCTTTTCTCATCTATTTTTTCATTCGAAAAAAATTAATCAGATTTGATGCCTGATATTTCTAGTTCATGGGAAAAGGTAGGTGATGTGGGAGGTCTCAGCTTGAGAGCTTCAGCAAATGCTGCCAGATAGTATTCAGCTAAGTACTGTTTCTTAACAGCCCCTAGTGAGAAGCATTGTACAAATCCTGATAGAAAACTCCTTATGGGATAGGATGGCTAACATGAACTAACCAATGCATTTCCCCATGGATGAAAGTTATTGCTGCCAAGAAGAACCAGACACACCGTAAAAGCAAACATGCTGTTGAAGTCTGCTTTTTTTTTTCCTTAGCACTCTGATTTGGAAGACAGGTGACAGAAGCAATTTCTCCATTGTTACTCAATGTGACAATTAATGATTAAGATAAATGATGAACAATAAGGGCCTATTTGCAAGGATGCAAATACAGACACACACAGAGATATATTCTGTAAGCTAGGGAGCACAAAGGTAAGGCAAGCAAAAGCAATGGAGTGGTTTTCATTCTTCATTCAGTAAATCATGATATAATATTGAGCATGTGTGTGTTTCACATGTGTACATATTTCTGTTAATATCTCTTCCTGAAATGTTCATTGATCATAACAGTTATATAATAACGACTTCAGTTTGTGTAGAAAAAAGCTTCTCAGTTTTTCATATTTCAATGAATATGATTTCATAGTAGTTATACATCACTTGTGGAACTTCTTATAAATCTAAATGAATAGTATGTTTGTTAGGGATTGAACTTAGATTCCTTCTAAAACGTTGCCAAGGTAATAAATAGACCATTACTGAAACTCAGTAGCACCACTAGCAGGAGCAAAAGTCATCTCAGATGTCCACTCTTTAGACCAAATTTTGTACTTTCATACCCAATGCTTCCTCAAATACATACAGCTGCTTTAATTTAATATCTGTAGCCCTGATAATTCTTTCTCAGAACAAGTTTTACTGAATAAATGGAACTTATATTTTACAGAAACCTAAGCAACACTTCTCACATCAGTAAACAGCAGGTTGACCATGGAGACAGCATCACTGTCTGAAAATAAAGTCTTTCATGTATTGGAAAATGTTTTCATGTGAACTGGAGCAGTAATAAAAACAATGTTTAGATTAAGGGGACATTTTCACATGTACAACTTATAGATGAAAGATTACTATAAAGATAATCAGGTTGTACTTGTAGAAACAAGCTGTTGAGTGTCATCACAACCAATTGTGGGATTCAATTTTTTTTACTACCGGTTCTGTGGGCATGGCTTGGTGGGTGTGGCTTGGTGGTCATGTGACTGGGTGGGCATGGCCAAGTTAACGTCACTTCTTTGCCCTAATGACCTACATATAGATTTAAAACCAGAAATATTCTGTTGGGTAATTTAAAGGAAATACATATTTAATTTTACACATGTTAACAGCTGCTAGAATTGTGTTTGCACAGCAGTGGAAAAACAAAGAGATCCCTATAGATGAAAATGTAATTGAAAAAAAAATAGAATGTGCAAAAATGAATAGATTAACACTTAAAATTAAGGAGAAGGCTTTGAATACTTTTTAAAGTGGGATTTGTTTTATCAATGGCTAACTAGCAGAATAGAAGTTAGAAATCAAAAAGTATAAAAGAAAACACCAATTATATATGGAAAGTTCACTAAAATGGATAAGCAAATATTAGTATGTGATCATTATTAATGTGTAGGAAGTTATAGGGCGCATATACCCCGCCCCCCAAAAAACTAGGACAGTGCCAGGAAAACACCAAAAGAATAAAAATAGTTTTCCCCAAAAAGTCTGCAGATAAAACCAGTTTTTTTCTTTTGAAAGACAAACCCCAGAAGCAAACCTGAGCTAACTGGAGCACTATGAATAACAAATAGATTGGAAGTCCTGGAAAATGCTATTAATAGAAATAACAAAGGGTTGATCCTGAAAATACTCAAGGAATCAGACTAATAATGACTTACTAAAGCACACCAGAACCTCCCTCTTCCTCCTCTCAGACAAGTTTACCCCTCAAGACAGAAAAGACAAAGCCATATTAATAAAAACCATCAAGGCATAACAAAAAAACAATCACACTCACTACAGAAACACACAGAATCTCCTCAAGCTGCAGAAATTTTAAAATATAAAAGCTATAGACACATAACATAAAACTGTACCGAGACAACACATCATGTAGATATTGAATTTTTTATGCTATTTTTTTTTTTAAATCAACTTATCCAAAATTAGGCAAAGGCAGGCAGGCCACATGGGAGTCAGGCAGACTCGGGAGTTGCTCGCAGGCTCACAGGCCAATCAGGGCTGTTCAGTTGGGCCACGGGCTGAGCACAGTGCCATGTGGGATGCAGCCAAACTGGAGGCGCTTGGCATTCAGGAGTAGCTCGTAGGCAGGTAAGCTGGAGGCCAGGGATGGGGGGGACGACGACAGCTAGCTATGCCACAAGCACTGTGTGGGATGGAGCCATGGGGGCAAAGCAAGCCAGGCAAGCTGGAGGCTGGGGACTGTGGGGGGGGGGCAGCTCGCAGGCTTACTTACCCAGTTAGGCAGATCAGGGCCGCTCAGCTGGATCACAGGCACTGCGTGTGAAGGCAGGCAAGCCGCAGAGACTGTGTGGTCAATGCAAGTGAGGAGCCACACAGTGTGCTATGCCGGGAGGGGGCAGATGAGGAGTGACTGGGTGGGGTG
>JANHFL010002165.1:63283-76309 GCA_032468155.1 Oxyrhabdium leporinum
GAGGAGTGACTGGGTGGGGTGGGGCAGGGCTGGGCAAGCGGGCAGGGCGAGTGCGTGAGTGGCGAGTGAGTGGGCAGTGGTGACTGGTGACTGGGCAAGTGGGTGGGTGGCAAGCCGGTGAGTGGGCAGCAGGGGCAGGGCCAGAGGTGGTATTTGCCGGTTCTCTGATCTACTCAAAATTTTCGCAACCAGTATGCGAGAATCTGTCCGAATCGGCTGAATACCACCTCTGATCACAACTAGACGATAACAACTGATCATCTCTCTTTATGTTCTGCTCAAAAATGTATTATTTAATAGTCTCACATGCTGATAGAATTACAATCTAAGCCATAAATGACAACCTGGTCATGAAAAGCTGAATCCACCATCTTTATCAGAAGTAACTTTCTTCCTATGTTGAAATTATT
Source organism: Oxyrhabdium leporinum (assembly GCA_032468155.1). Taxonomy (NCBI): domain Eukaryota; kingdom Metazoa; phylum Chordata; class Lepidosauria; order Squamata; family Cyclocoridae; genus Oxyrhabdium; species Oxyrhabdium leporinum. Next base: position 63,694 of record JANHFL010002165.1, read on the forward strand.
ATTGTAGTCAGAAGCAAAAAACAAAAATCCAAAGATAATCAATAAGCACATTTTTTTCCATTTCAATCTGGATCAAAGACAAATATTTCTGTACCTACAAAAGATAAGTTTTGATTAAGGTTAGTGTGTTTCTGTTTTCATATTGATTTAACACATAAGATTTCATAGGTTGATAATATCACAGTACGCAAAATAGATATTTTTAAATAAAGTATATTTATAAAGTAGAAGTATATTTTGTAAGCTAATGATATCCTCGTTTGTATGTGCCCTTAGGATTTTAACTCTCCTCTTTATCTCCAGTAACTGCAATTATTGGTAGTTAGGATATGGCAATTTTGTGACCATCTGTGAGGTTAGGGTGAACTCTAGTGATAAGACAAAACAGAAAGATGATCATCAATTACTTGTCCTCTTACTCTTGAATATTTTTTGTTTACATGCCAAGGATGTGGACAAGGTAGTGTAGAGATGAGGTCTACCTCCTGCTTACATGACCCTAGTCCCTCCTAGTCAATTAAATTGGGCTTAAGAGAAGCAGTTCTGATTGTGGGCAGGAATGAGTTGTCTTCTCACCAAAAATAAGTAGGAATAGAAACCCCTATTGAAAATTTCCTGTGAGATCTGTTTATTTAAAGGTCAATCAATCTCAAATATTTTATTTTTGGGAAAGATGATCATGAACACAGTGGTATCACAGTCTGAGATGTATAAAATATACAAAATAAATAATTAATCTGGATCATTTCGATTGAGGTATGGGATATGTGGAGGGAAGAGTAGCTCCTCTGTATGTGTCTACAAAGAAAAGGGAATAAAAGAAGAACTAATTACAGAAGCTGTGTGTGAATTACTTTTATCACACTATCTTCTTTTTCATTCTGTTTCCCACTGAAGTCAAAAGGTGCTTCCAATGGCCAGGAAAAAAACATTCAAGATTCTAGATTCTAGATTCTAGACTCAACTTGTCTCCAATAAATCTTTTACCCAAGTTCACATGTCCCATGTTATATGATAGGAACCCAGTCTTTATGGCTTTATTTAGAGTACAAAGTTCATCTAATTCTGCATTCTTTTACTAAATATGATTAAATGACCATTTCTTATTATGTTTTTACAAACTATTTTCTAAACTGTTTCCTGAATAAGAAACTGCTATTAACCATGATGCTAATCAAATTAAATGGGTGTTATGATTCATCAGAACACCAATTTAATCTAATTATGATCATATAAACCTTACCTTTTCACACTTGCATTCTGATACCAGATCCCACAAGTTATAGGATTTGTGTTGTGATATCACAACCTGGACAATTTCTAGATATGTGGACTTTAACTTCTGAAATGCCACATCCAGAATGGCCATTGCCAAGAATTCTGGAAATGGATCCTACACATCTGAAAGCTGTCTAGGTTATTTGATCTGTAACTGAAGCACTGAGCTTCAACATCCAGGCGTAATAATCTCGTTAATAAACACACAGCACAATAGCTTGTCACATTTTCTTTACAGAACTTTGTGCAAAGTTAAGTATGTCTTCTGAGAATAGGCATAAGGTAAGAAATTGGGTTGGAAAATTATTCTCAGTTCTTGCTGGGCCTATGAGTAATCCAAGTGAGCACGTTAAATTGATCTGTCTTCTTTTGTCACTTTCTCCATGAGGACCTTATGTATGATCAGAAACCACACTATGCATAGTCAAACATATTTGTTTTGAACTGCCACCCTTTCAAAATTGTCACCCTTTCAAAAAAACCTGGAAGTTTGTTTCAGAAGAAATATACAAGAGTACTATTACAGATGTAATCACAGAAGAAAAATGCATCCTATTTCCTCAGCAATTTATTTTAATAAATGATTTCACTTCTCTCCACCTTAAGTAGAAACATATATACTAATTTATCATTTTTCATTGTGGCATTCCCGCAGAACTGTGTGAACTATTCTGGGTGAAACAGATCTAACACAAGTCACTTCCCAATTTGGGCAAGTCACTTCCCAATTTGAGAACCTCCAGATATGTGGATACCTGCTGCCAGAAATCCCAACTTTTTATCTCACTAAGATTTTTGGAAGTTGAAATTCATACATCTGAAATGTATGCAGGATAGGAAGAGCCATCTACATCTTGGAGAGTCCATATTATATCCCAGTATTAGGGGTGAAATAGGAAAGCAACTCATTTCTACAGAACAAAGTCTTTTCCAAAGAGAAAGCCAGTTTTTCCAGGAAAAGGCATATTTTCTATTATATATAAGTAATAGCAATGATGTAATTTTTTGCTTGACAATTCAAGTGTCGAAAAAAACCTCTTACAGAGTTTTCTCTTTCCTATGAGATAAGGTAAAGAGAAAGAGATGTCTGCATTAAAAAAGAAAACAAAACACAACCATTGAAACTAACCTCTTTTCTCAATCTTGCCAGGAGTACTGTAGAAATCGGTACCATTGCCTAATGCTTGCAAATCTACTCTTTGCTCAGGAGGTTCCAGTGTGCAGACTGAAGAATTAATTATAACCATTGTGGAAAACCCTATGGAACATGCACAGATTCATGTTCAATTATACTGTATCTCTACACAGCAGTACCTCCAAAAGAAATGCAGCATCGCATGTAATTATACAGAAGCTGGAGATAATATAAAAGACCATCTGTAAGCTTTGAACAGATGTAGCTTTTGAATACTTGGGCTTATCTTGCACTTGAAAATATAAACCTCAAAACAAGTAGAGCTTACCAAAGTATCAGAGGAGGAGCTTTAGTTAATAGAAGCCTCTTTAGAATTTCTCAACAGTTTATACTGTATAATGGTTCTTTAATATGACTATAAATTGGACTGCATTCAGCACAGATGTGACACATATTCATGTAACTGTTTTTTAGGTCTAGGCCCATAAGAGAGATAGACTCAAGAACAAATGAAGGTGGGAATTTGATCTTAATATAAATGGGTGAGGAATTTATTACTTTTTGAATGTGTTGAAATTCGTCTAGAGCCATGCATACTTCATAAATTATTTGGCAGGAAGGCCTGATACGCCAACCATATTTGGGGTCACAAAAGTCCATAAGCCCACTTTATGACAGCAAATATAGTCTTATGTACACTTTGTATCTTTTTGTATATCCTTCTTTAAGTTGTTGATTGTATTAAATCAGCAGTAAACTTATTTTCCCCTCATCAAAGTTTTTTTTTAATAAATGAATGTTCTTCATTAATAAATGATTGATTGGCAATAGATTCGTGATGATGCATTGTTCGAGGTAGACATACAGCTAAAATAGATTCAATGAAATAAGAATGAAATGTATTAGCTTTATAAATTCATTTCTCAAGTGCATTATCTGCTAAAAAGAAGGCATACTCCTGGGCTCTTGATACGTGACATTGGTTAATGGAAGGGACATGAGACATGCCAACCCTGCAAGATTAAATTGGCTGGAAAACCAGTGGTCTCTCAATTAACTAGTCCTAAAAGTCAAAGAGCATGGGGAAAGAAATGGGATTAAAATTAAATATAAAGAAGACCCAAAAGATGATAATGTGTAGAATAACCAGCCTTAGAAATGACAAGGGAGATGTCAAAGTAGTGGATAGCTTCTACCTTTTAGGATCCACCATCAACAGTAAAGACACAAGTAGTCAAGAAATACACCACAGACTAGCACTCCAGTGAGTAGACCTGAAAGCCTAGGAAAAGATATTTAAATGTTGTGATGTGTCTGCATTCACAGAGATAAGAATCATGCAAACAATGGTCACCCTGTGAGACTCTATGGAAGTAAAAGTTGAACTATAAAGAAGCAGGATAGCAAGAATATTGATTTCCTTTCAACTTTAGTGTTGGAGAAGACTCCTAAGAATACCCTGGACAGCTAAGAAAACAAAATGGTGGATCACTGAACAAATCAAACCAGAAGTCTTATACCAGACAAAAATGATCAGACCCAAATAATACAACTTTGGACACATTAAGCAAAGACTCACTTCTATGGAAAAGAGTTTGGAATGGTAGAAAGAAAAAGAAGAAGAGGACAATCAGTAAATATACTGCTAACATTTTCATGACCCTCAGAATATTTGTTGGAATCCCGGGTATTTTGTGAATATTGCGAGAGCTTTCTGAAACTTAGCATTACAACACTTTGCTTTGGAACATTATTGAATATTTTTCTTGCCTATGTCTAATTTTGCTGCTTTCCATTTATTTAATTGCTATTCTTCTTTCCAATCAAGAAGAACTCTCAAGCAGATCTATACATTGCTTATAATAAATTATCTCTACATTAATAGATCCCACATTATACTCCTCTGAAACCAAATAATATTTTAAACATATATATCCCTTGCGGAAATGTCTCTGTATTTTATACACATTTTTCAACATATACATACTGTTCCCTTAAAAAAAAACAAACTTTTACATGTATTTTGTTTTTGGAAGCTATTCGGGTTTTCTTTATAACTCATAGATTCATCAAATGTGCCATTCAGTTTTCAGGATGGGGAAAGTGTAAATACATAAATAGGTGCATATATACATACATTATCCTATTTTGCAACTTATGGCAAGATAGTATTATTATTATTATAACAAGCATATTTTTTTCATAGAAAAGCCATTCAAGATTTTCTTACTTTGCGGTACATTTTAATATGATGCAAAATATGTTGTTGCTGACTTCTGCAGCAATATAGAAAAAATGTGTGCAGTAATTTATCATAATCAGTCTACAGTACAATTGTTGTTTTGGGAGAATATTAAAAAAAAAAAAATCTCTTATCTCCAATTTGTCTTGAAAGGATTACATCTCCCTCTGCTTTTTTTTATATTGTTTAGTGTTAAATATACAACAAATATGCCTAAATCAAACTAAATCAACAAATGGTCCCTCTTAACAATTGAGTTAATAGTTAATAGTTTGCATTCCAGCCACCTAATTGATCCTGCTGAAGATAAATACACATACACACACACATACAGACACACACCCCAAATTGCCATGCAAGGTGTAGCAGAGACGCTAGCTCTCTTGATGATTTTACATATATATGTAAGTATGTCAGCACTTTCCTGTCTATTTAAGATTAAGGGGAGGGCTGCTCTTCAATGGAAAATATTCTGGTTTTTTTTGTAAAAAAAAAAGTCCCAGGCTCAATCTTTAACATCTCCAGTTAAGATTAGGAAAACAACTTTATTCTGAAACCCTGGAAAGTTCCTTTCTTGATAATTTTGGTTGGAACCAACAATCGATCAGCCATAGACACGCTGAGAATGTGAACTATGACTGATGCTGCAATGTGACACATGTGGCTCCAAAAATATTATCATAAATATGTTTCTAGGGTTGGTTGTCTACTTTGCAACATTCCAGATGCCTGTCATCTTACTTGCCTTGATTTATCTGTCTATCTATCCAGACACTTTACATTCAAATAACTTTTTTATGTTACATGGAATAGGGAACCTTGTGGCCATAAAATGGGGATATCTAGGGTTAGAGGGGTTTTTTTTGTGGGGTTTTTTTTTTGCATATGCCTTTGAGTTAGTCTTGACCCATGGTTATTTTCTGCACAAATCACTGCAGTTTTCATGGCAAGATTTCCAAAGTGTTTGTCTTTACCTCCTTCCTTGGACTTAGAAAGAGGAACTATCTCAAGGTCACCCACATTGCTTTCTGCCTAAGATGGGACTAGAACTCACAGTCTCCCAGGTTCTATCTGGTGCCTTAACCCCTACACAAGCTGTCTCTCTAAAGTAAACTAGTAATCTTTGAAATATATAATCACAATTGATGGGCTATTGGTTTAATTTATTACCAGTATGTATCACTTTTTCTATAACTTAATGCTTCCTGTCCACATAAATGGAATATAGGGTGTTGGGAATAATTTTTATTATTACTATTATTGAGAAATGTTAAAGGCAGAAAGAGTTCTAGCAGAGCACAGATTTCATACCCAAATGGATCTATGTGTTCAAATGAGAGTTAAACTCACCCCCCCCCCCAGTGTCACACCTGAAGTGCACACACATTTCCAAGCGGGGAACTGTTCATCATTTCTCTAAGCCTAGCCAGATCTTGGTAATATATGCCAAGTGAAACTTCTCCATTAAAGTCCTGGATAGGTAGGTTTTACTACAGGCAAACCTGACATTCAACAGCAGCCAAAAATATGTACGTCTGAGAATCTAATGACCAAGTACTGGATACAACCCAAGGGGCTGAAATACAGAATCAGTAGGAGACACTGAATTCTCCAAGAATGGCTCTTTCCTGGATCACTTGTGACTACGAATTCAGGGACTCTGGTTCCAGACCCACCATTTCCCCACCACAGGCTACTAATATATATCTAAAAACACACATGCATACCCAAACTCTAAATCCTACCTTTTGTCACTAAATAGTGACAGATGCAGATGTTCTCCTAAAGTAGTACAAAAACTAAGAGTTGTCCCCAATTCCCCATTCTGACCTTCATCAGACCTCTGTTACATAATCTTGAAGGCTCAAGAAAAGTCTTCCTTTTGTAATATCCCCTCTGTTTCCATAAAGTAGGATTTTTGCTTTAAGAGGATTGGCACCGCCCAGGAATATTTCAGCATTTTGATAGCAATATAGGATAAACTTACAGCTAAATGTCACAATATATGATGAATATTCCCTTTATCTTCTATCTTGACAGAAGAATGATACAATTGATTCTTTGGACATTCTTTCTTCATGTATTCATGCTGACTTCCCTCTTGCTACCACCAATCACAGATGTTTCACTGATATATTTATAATATCACTTTGAGGCTATTTCTATGCGTAGATAAAACATTCATAAAAAAAGGTCCGAACTTCACATTGTGGTTGTATACAGTTTCTATTAACCTTCAAGAATGACCTTCTCTGTTCATAAGCCTGTCATTTATTTTCTGCAGATTTACCTGTCATTTTGTAACTCAGTTGTCCTTGACTATTCTTTCTCTTTCATCATACTTAGTTTTGCTTCAGTACTCAATATTTAGTAATATGGGTGACATTTTCTGAAGGGCTAAGAGACTTCTTTGGGGAAAACATTTTTTTTGTCTAGAAAAGTCTGTTCAAAACATGGATATAATTTATTCATTTATTCACACTCACATACTCACATACAAAAATGCATATCTGGATAAACATGTGTGTGTGTGTGTGTGTGTGTGTATTTAGATTACATCTTTTTGTTATTAAAGAAAAACCTTTCTGAAATACAATACTTACTGCCAGTAACCAAACTAAGGGCAAGTATGACAGTCCCATTAAAACACTTCAATTATCATGAATTAGGAGAAACATTTGGGTCTGATAAAAAAATACATATAATTCATTATATTCTATACTTCTTCCTCAGGAAAACATTTTAAAAATGTGAATTAACTGGCTATCTGTGGTTGATCTAACTGTACTATTGTATTAATCCACCTGATTTTCAAAATGCTGCTTAAATTCAGCTCCTCATAGACCAAGCATTTAATTTGACCCAGGCTGATTTAATAGATGATTCCCCATAGATAATTAGTATTTAGAGATTGTTGGAAGTATGTCAATTATTTCCAATTTAAGTTACATAACAGTAATAAAAAAATGGTAAAATGAATAAGGTCACATTGCTCCTTCATGATTGAGAGGCACTGAAAAAAAAACCAGCTTATATAAAGCTCAGGATCTATGGTGAGATTTTTGGACAAAGACTCAGAAATAAAGTACTGCCATGCATAGTATGACCTAAAGGGTTCTGATCAAATTGTTCTCTCTGGACAAAAAAAAAGGATAGTGTTTTGATAAAGGAATACAGCACAAAATGTCAAGATGTAGCCTGAATTCATGAACGAAGGAAAATGTATGCTACCTGTAGAAAGATACATAACTGTCACTAATTTATTTAAAGTTATGATGCCTCTGTGTCTTACAAAGAAGAAATTTGCTGTTCTCCAAGTTGAAGATCTTATGATTATCATAAATCATAAAAACTATAGCCTTTTCCTTCAAACCTGGGAGCTCATTGTATGTTCTAGCTGCAATATGTTCTCTCATCATTGGCCATGCTGGCCACAGCTGATAGGAGTTGCTGTTCAAAACCCCTGGAGACCACCAGATTAGAAAACTGTGTAGTATGTGCATATGTATATGTGTGTGTATGCGTGTGTGTATGCGTGTGTATGTGTGTGTGTGTATTTGTAAGTTACCCTATTCCCTCAAAATATACAACAGTCTGAGAACATGAAGATAATTTTCCAGCACAGACAGTTGAAATGTTAAATTGTAGGAGTTTCATTGCCACTTCATATATTTGAATCTGGAGAATTTATTCTTGAGAATGTGACAAAATATTTTTTTTTAAAAACCCAAATAATTATGTTACATATCAAAAAGTACATATTTTTATCGACCTATTTAAAATAATATAGCATATACTTATTTGTTCTTTTTTTTAATGCTCAGCAGCTCACTGATGTTGGATGGCCTGAAAAAGCTAAGTAGGATCAGACTTAGTTAATGCATTCATGGAAAACCACCAGGAAATTGTATTGTATAGGCTGCTCAAAAGTAAATTATCCATCCATCCACTCATCCTCCCATCCATCTTGTAAGAAGAAAATAGACAATATATTGCTGCCAAGAAAAATATGTGGATGTTGGTAATTCCCCTGCAAATTGAAATAGTTACTATGAAGGGAAGGTACCAAAGCTATTCCTCTGTTATATTGAAAGAGTTTGTAGAAACATTAATATTTCAGACAGATTCTGTGGTGGCTAAACTTTTTTTCATAAAGGTTAAAAAGTCTGCTTGAGCTAAAAGTCTGCAGATCATCAAATATTATGCAGCTGAGTCACAAATCAATCAACTTGGCCTTTATACAGACAACAGTACAACATCATACATCATACCTTTGGAGCAGTACAAAGAACCTGTATGGAAGTGTCCTAACACTTATCCAACTTCCTGGAGTAATGGCTTCCTCTTGGAGTAATTAATTAAAATGAAGATTTATGTGTCCATGTGTAGACAAGAAATTTCAAATTTGAGGAGCTACTAAGGTGTTGTTGTTTTTTGGGGGTAGGTGGGTTATTAGTGGATTCTCAATCAGTTCACCAGAAATACTACAATGGTCTCAAATATCAGCATACCAATGAAAGGTTCATTGTAACCTGCAACATAGAGGGAAGTGATGGAGTTTTAAGGGATATGCTATTCGGCCACAGAGAGGAAAAGTGGACACATGCTCCAGTTCCTCTCTTTCCTGATCTCTGATCTTCCTAGTATAACTGATATAAATATTTTCAGACGAATCTGGGTGCAATCCTCACTTAAGCAGGAACTCTGATTTTCTAGATCAGGATCAGGAAAATCTGATTTTCCAGGGTTCTTAACTCTAGCCACATGCAGCTGAAATTGGTTGTACCCATGTCTCACTCAACGCAAAGTTGATATGGAGACGTTAGCATTAAACCTACTGTTATGTTACTGTTTCACTTTTATTCATATTCACAAATACCTGAGTAGAGCTTCATTTCATGCAGGAATATGTAAGGATGACAAGATGTTTCATTAAGCTAGTGTGCATTCTAGAACATTCCAGATAATTCTTTGGCACATACAGGACATTACTGCAAACAAATAAATGTAGTGGGGTTTTATTTTGTTTGGTTTCTGAGTAAAAAATCAGAAAACACTAGTGTAGGCAATAATTTGATATTCTTCATAATAAATTCAGTATCAACAAAGGATACACTTTAAATATTCCTTCTCCTCTTTATAAATCTTGAATTTTTAATTTCCTAGTTACTAAAACAAATTGAGTTAGATCTTTGTTCTCAACTATGTGTGCAATAAAGAAGGAACAATATGATGTTAAAGTTGCTGGCAATTTACTTCGTTTGTTTCCCAAATCTTGATGAGCTTACTGTAATTATGAGTCATTTTAGTAAAAACAATAAACATCTTATGTAAAGAAAAAAGAAGGGGTAGGGAAACCCAAAAGAATTAGGCACTACTTCAATACCAAATACATGTAATATAGAGTACTAATGATATCTCTTTTCTAGCATTGCACCAACAGTAATAAAAATGGTTCTAAAATTCTTAGCACTTGAATTTTACTTTTAATTTCACAGTATTGAATTATTTGTCTCTCTTATCAATTTGGAATCCTTATTATTCTAGATTTCACAGTATAATCCTACATATACTGTAGCTACACAGAAAGAATACACATGAGTAAATAAATGTATGATTGCAGTGAAGTTTATATTATCAATAAGTGTGAATTAATAAAAAACCTGGAAAACAACAAAGCAACCAGTAAAATTGGTGCATAGTTCAAAATTGTCAATGAGTGATGCATGTCACTTACAAAGGACTCCAAACAGATTCAAATGCCACTGCATCACAGTTGCTTGTTTTAATGTTTTAACAATGGGCACATGAACAGTGATAAAAATGGGGAATGAGACTGCAGTAGACTGCAGGAAACAAGAAAAGTAGATACAATCCAACTGCAATTTCAAATGAGGCAGCCATTGGGTACTGGGCACTTCCAGAGAAGAAAGAATTGCTGTTGAACTTCTCTGGACATCAGAAGGAACCTGAGCACTGTGAATGTGACATTTTCAGAGTTGTGCAACAAAAGTCAACGTATTTGAAACTAGGAACCTATCCCATTTTAATGTTTTAAAAACTCCTTACACTTGGTAGGTGTGTGTGTGTGTGCATCTGTGTGTGTATGTATGTGACAAATTGTGAATGCTCTTTACAGAAATGGCCCAGAACTTTCATGGTCTACTAATATCCATAAACGTAAGGCATTCTCTGCATACAATAGTAAGGATACAGGTCTACTGTCCAGTTTGTGTATGTGTTTGTATATGAAAATCTCCTTGTTAAGGGTAGCCTGAGAACATTAACTGAAATGGATGGTAAGGTTTTATCTAGTGCAACACTCATATAAGGGATTTTCATTTTCTCTCTTTTCTCTTTCTTTCCATTTTAGTTTTTAGTCTTCTGAAAAATGCTGTATGAAGTTATGAGGTATCTCATGAAAGACCGAGACTGTGGGGTCTGTAGAGGAAAGTGGATGACATGAAGAAATGTTATGATTGTTAATGATAAGTAATCATAGAGTGTACACAAGTCCTAGAGAAGCCCATTTATTATGAAATGTAGCAAATCTTTATTTCCCAGTAGTCAATATTCTTGTTAATGACTAAGCAGGATGATTCATATAATGGAACTCTTTCCTGATTCTATGGTGTCTAGACTGTAAGATAACTTGGACCATTGGGGACTCAATCATTTGAAAACAGGTTGTGGTGGAGTTTTTTTTGTAAGATACTTGATGCATTCAATAATGACAGAACAAAGTGACAATGCCTACTTCCCCCATTATCTTTAAAATAACACTCAGTATCATTTTTACAGCTGTCTGTACAATAGCTCCCTGCTGAATCCCTTGGCTCTGTGCTTTTCTATTGGCCAGGAAGCACAAATTTGGTGCAATGTCTGTTAAATTTACTTGCAGCATCACAATCAAACTGATTATTATTTCATATTTTGATTCCTAAAGAGATTTTCTTAAAACATATTCTTCAGCTTCTGGAAGAATAAAATAATGTCACATAAAAGCATTTTCCACCTGTTTAAAGCATTGTGTGAATTCCTGCATTATATCAAAAATTCTGTCTCTGTGCATATACTAACACACATTTCAGAATGAAGGACCCGAGATCAATGTTTCAGTTTTACAAAGTGACCTCAGCAGCAGACAAGGAGATTTCAACAGAACCAGTTAATCATTAAACCTAGTTCCATTGTAAAATACATAATTTAAAAAACCAAGACGGCAGACAGACACAGACACACACATACACATGCACACACATATACATATATATATATATATACACATATATATAAAAAATAGCTTGTCGGAAGATATGATAATGAACTGCTTGAACATGCAGCCAAAGTCTCACTGATTATGCAGAATTACTTGCATCATCATTTTGAGAGGGAGGGGGTATCCTGACAATACCTATAAAATGCTAAGCCATCTGGCAAAGCTTTTGATGGGGCAACGTTCCAAAAAAGTTCCATGAAAACTGCATCAGAAGACATGAAAAATATCACAGCTCAGATCAAAAACAATAATTAAATAAACCCTCTGTCTAGTTGCTGGATTTTGTACAATGTTTCTCCACTGGAAACAAATATGGAATGAGATGAGAATGAAGAAGTTTGATGCATATGTCTATTCTAAAGAAGAGGGAATCAAGAAAATATATTAGATGGTAATGGAAACAGCAAGAAAATTAAGAAAGAGACCCACTTTTGCTTTATTGACTATGGTAAGACCTATGATCTATGTGTAGAATTCATCAGTTAATTCATTAATTCTATAATCTATAATATGAAACATATTAAAGCTACCAGGCCTTAATACCATCAGAGAAGAGGCTATATAGCCAATTAATAAATAAATTAGCAATTAGAGATAATTATTATACTGCACTGGAAGGTACTAAGAATAGTATTTGAAAATATATTTTTATATTTTTATGTGAACCGCCCCGAGTCCTCGG
>JANHFL010002165.1:76409-105125 GCA_032468155.1 Oxyrhabdium leporinum
AGAACCGGTAGTGGAAAATTTTAGATTTCACCAGTGGCAGGTGCCACTGAATTTGTACCAGCTACAGCATCCAGATAGTTTTCAAGAGCAGCCCCATGTAAAACACATTGCAGTAATCCAGCTGTGAGGTGACCAGAGCATGAGCAACTGTCTGAACAAAAGAGGAAAAGTTACAACTAGTACACAAGATCTGCCTGTGCAAAAGATCTCGTCCTAGACAGGTTCTTCTGGTCAGAAAATGTTCGTTTGAAATAAATAAATAAATAAAATCTGACTTGGCAAACAGTAGCTTCCTACTTTATATGAGATATGGACCAATATTTGGCAATGCAGACTAGAAGAATTTTCTTTCAACACTGATGTTTTTCAGGGATGGGGGGAAAGAATAATGATGGTGATCAAATTGTTCTCCTTTCTAAAACAATGAAGTGAATTCAAAAGATTCCTAACAAAAAGAGAATTTAAGCCAATTTAAGAATTTGTAAACGGGCAAAATTGGGGAACATACTACTTCATTGATTTTTCTTGACATAGGGGCATATTTATGTGACAAGAGACATTGTATGTATGGCCTACATACAGTACATTTTTAAGGTTAATAAATACAGCTTTTGAAGCCAGCCATCAGTTCTAACTTCTAAGTCAAAACCGATGGAATCGCTTTGACAATCTTGAAGGCTGAAAATCAAATAGGGACAATTGACTCCACTGTCTTTACAAACCAACTCAAGATTGTTGAAGAAAAAAGAAGGAAGAAAGGAAGTGTTCAAACATACACATATCTTTTTTTTTAATGAATCTATCAATTAAAACTGAATCTATCAAATGTAGTAAGCCCTCCTAATCTTATGCTTAATGTCTTCCTGGATAAAGACCTGTATTCTTGCTAGAGGACAGCAAGAATGATGGACACAGCCTACTTTGGTGATGAAATAGTAGTAGTGCCACCTCTTAAGATACCTTTTGTACTTGCTGTTAGTTTTCATATGGCATCTTCTGAGGTTTTCATGGTGATATCTCCTTCAAACACAAAGCATATTTTCTGGCATGCAAATGATTTCATCATTAATTCATTAATCAATGCATTAATTGTCCTGAATTTTGGTTTCTGATTTTGGTTCTTAAGACCTTCCTGTATTTATAGTTAGGTTGTCCTTGAGTACTTCAAAACGAACCCAGCTCTGAAGATATTTGTCATGCATGCAGCTGTCAATCAGGACAGATATGTCCTGTGGCGGGACCATAATGAGCATTCCACAACAGAGACCCTAACTATGTCATGAAACATATTAGTGGCTCATAGTGGAAAGGAGGTTTTCCCCAACAGATCTTGCCATGAGCAGCTGTACAAATCAATTTTCATTCATTCTGTCTCTTTAAATCTGCCTTTTGTTTTAAAGAGATTGTGATCTGTTTCTGACAACTATGGCAAGATAATTAACAAAACACTGCAGGAGACTGATAAGCACCAGTGCTCTGTATATTTGGCAATTAAGAAAGAATACCTGTCTGCAGGGGACGTCATGTACCCAATTCAAGAGTGGTACATGATTCAGGTACAATTTGGAATAAATGTTCCAGCCTCCTATGAACACAACACTTCTCTGCCATTCACTAAAGCATCTACTCTTTTTTTGTTTCAAACTTTATTGTGGGTCCAAAATAAGTAAATAAATGGTCTAAGCTTAGCTACTTCCATACAGAGGCAGCGATTTTAAGAAATCCTAAGGGAAGAGGCCAACCCCCCCCCTCTAATATTAAGCCCAAAATAGTATTTCTTCATATTTTATTCCTCTGACTTCATGAAAGCATTAATGACTTAAGAGTTTTTGATGAACAAATTCAATTTTACTTAGCCATAAATAAATCTGAATTCAATGCAAGATTATTAATAGCTCAAATCAATGGCTTCTAGTAACTGTAAAGTTCATTTTGGGATTCCTAAATTGATAAACCATAGTATTTTCAGTTCTGTTTTCTGTTTACTTTTAGCCATTTAATATGTAATCCTAATTTCAATGCAAAGCTGCCACTCCAGTATAGAATTTTGTTTTCTATCTATGGGATCAATTAAAGTAGAACTTAGTGCTTTGATATTTGGTGTGGGGGGGTGTTCCTCCCTGTTCCTCCCTCCCTCCTTCCTTCCTTCCTTCCTTCCTTCCTCCCTCTTTCCAGCAGATAGCTAGGTGACTGCTCCTAGGTAGAGGAGGAAGGAAAGGATAGTGAGATTGGCTGGGAAACTATCATGGAAAGTTGAAAATGAAAATTATAAGACTGCAGCAGTGACCAAGCTGTGCAATAGCAGCCAGTAGTACTAAAACAGCCACAACATTTCCAAATTTCATGACCTCAGAAGTCATGAGTCCCGGATTTTGAATACAGTCTGTAAGTTATCTTGGTTCAAAAATGGTTGCCCTATGATGTACTGTTTTACCCAGTTAAGTTTTAGTATTGTATAGATATTTATGTCGATATTTAATATTTCTAGCTGACTTAGATCATTTGTTAGTTAGTTACTAGGTTCAGCAATATAATTCATAGTACGCCTAGTTACTATATGTGAAACAATTTATAAAGGTTGAAGCAATATCTGAATATCTGAAGCAATCTATGAAGGTTGCCAGATTTACTATCCCTAGGCCACTACGACACCTATATTTCCAAAGTAGTTCATGTTCCAGCAGTCAAGCCTTCAAACAATGACAATCATTATAAGTTAACTAGTATGTAATCTGATTCCCAGTGATTATGGGATATCCCACAGTGCAAATGGGAAACAATTACTTGAATCTTATCTACTGATTTAGAAGGTACCCTCTGAAGTAATTCCATGTATTTTGGTCAGAAGCCAGGCAATTGTGGGATTCTGTCGAGGAATCTAGAGCTAGTCTGAAAAGCAATCACTCAACTCATACAGTAACAGAAGGTTGCATGGGATTAGCTGGAATGGCACGGCAACTGTTTGATGCTATATAACCAACCCATGCTACTATAAGGAAGAAACCAAAGGAAAGATATAGAATAATTTTGTAAGAATTTCATGAAAAATGTTTCATCCTCTGAATCATTTAATTAATAAAACACGCAGAGTTGTTTTACCTATTTTTTCCTCTACTAAGATAAAACTGGAAATCAAGTTGATGAAATAGCCGAAGGATAGATATCGTTTAAATATAGAGTCAGATGTTGTAGAATAGGGATATAAATGTAGACTGAGAAAGTGATACAGAAATAGATAGGTTTAGTCTTTGATTGTGTCCTTTATAAATAACCATCTGCAGGAGTGGTTTCAGAAAAGGCAGAGGCAGAATACTGCTACATTTTAATTTATTGAAAGTGCCTGGTTATTTGCCAGGTGCAGAAACATTTTGCAATTGGGGCCTGAACCAAATGTGCTTCTGAAAATCAGCTCTAGCAATCAAAAGCAAGTTCCCAGGAGCAGAGTGTAGTATGGAGGTGAGTTTGGAGCAAATAAATAGTGTAATATTGGTTAAAAAAAAAGGAAAGAGAACATATTAGAGCCCTTCTTCTATGAAAGAGAAAATTGCAATGTTAAAGTAACATTATCCTATAATTTATATGCATAAATTGCTTTCTTTGAACAGGTATTATACTACTGATATCTGAGGATGGAATCCCTGGGGTTTATAGAACATATTCTGTTGCTCTGCTGTGATATCTTTCAACAATTGTATTGTCATGACTCCTTCTCCCCACACATCCTAAGGTTCATGTTATGAACGATAATCGGATTAATAAATTCAGGTGAAAACATAACCCTTATACTATTATTTATTCAGATTTGTAAGAGTTTATAGTGAGATTCAGATTACTGTTATTTTTACTGAAATAAATGTAAGGGTCTGTAAAGAATCAGAACAAAGATGGAGAAGCTCAGAGTTTTATGGGGATGCTGATAGTAGCAAGCAAGGAGGTATTATAATCTTTTTTTCTGCTTTGCTTGAAGCTATTTACTTTATAGGGCATGTGCATACCAATCTGTTATTTTACAGGATCTATGCATGCCACTTTGTGCAATTTATGCCAGATCTTACGAGCACTATTATTTACATTGATCCCAATGCAGGATGATAAGATACATTAACAATCGCCAAAATCAATTGTCTTGGTTTCTAATTCATTATTTCTAATCTGATCCTTATTCAAATATACATTTTATAAATTTATTATGGTTGCAGGAAAACAGACATGTATGATGAAATATTAAACCCTATAAATGAGAGAACTGTTGTTATCAATCAAATAATCACTGAACTAACCTAAAAGTTAGAAGGGCATGATTAAAAATGGGATAAGATCAAAGTTGATCATACAACTAGAATTATTTTTTGACAGTTTTCAATTTTTAAGCTACAGTAACTAGAATACATTGACTGGTACACACATAATGACTGGTTCACACAGCCTTCTTTTGACTTGCTGTATTATGTGATCCTAGATACTGTGATTTGTGCTTAATGGCATAATGAATTGTGGGATTTAGCCAATTATGGTTTATTGAACAAAAGACAATTAATATAGCACTATGTACAATACTAAACCTTGACGTACAACCACAATGGAGCTTGGAATTTTGGCCATTATTGCAGTCATTAGTCAAGGCACTATATAATATGTGACCAGCTGTAATTCCGTAAGAAAAAAAAAGAGGAAGCAAGGCTTCGTTGAGGTTTGAATATAACTGGGAAGGAAGATGCCAATCTTTAAGCAAATCACAGATCGTGGTAGCCTGAATTATCACAATGTAGTCTGATATGAATAGGTGATACAATGAAAGAGGGGAGATGCTATCTCTGGTCTGCTCTGCAAGAGTAAAACTTGGGTGGCAAACCTTCTCTTCTCAAGAGGAATTACAGTAATTTAGGAACAACTGAGTTTCAAAAACAATGGAACTCACTACAGCAAGGAACACATTAATTGCATGTCTTTTTAGCAGTACGTAACCCATTGCAAGTTGATATGCTGGGGATGGTGAATGAAATGAAGAGCTTAATTAAATGAAAAAAAGGAGAAAAAACAGTTTTTTGAAAAAGAGATATAATCCTAATGAATTACCTGAAACTGTTTAACTGTTTTTAAAAAAGGCATTTTTAATAAGAGTATTGAACCTTAACCAAAACTTTACTTTAATAGCATTAGGATACTCTAGAGTATGTTTTATTGTGCCATTAACATATACCTCTCTTGACTAAAACCACTTGATCACACAATGACATAAATAAAAAAGCATTAATTGACCAATAAAGCAAGCTCTGCTGCATGTTGATGCCAACCATGTAGTGACGAAAGTTGTATGCATAATTTTGTTTGCAAAGTATCCCAACAGTCATTGGAAACCTACAGAAACAGTTTGCATAAAGACGTTGTGTGTATGTGTGTGTGTGTGTATATACTCTGTACACACACACACACACACACACACAGAGACAGACAGAGAGAATGTATGTGTACATACATACACACATATACAGAGAGTACTATACAATGCCCATAGTCCCTCTTTGAGGGAGATGGGTGTTCCAAAAATGCAAAATGTAAATACACACACACACACAAAGTATATATATGATGTGGGTGTGTGGGTGTGTATGCTTGTGTGTGCATACACATATACAATATGTGAAATATATGTATAGAGATATCCATAGAAATAGAAAAGATGGTTAGACAACATGTGAGGACAAAATGTCCTGCATTTGTACTGGATAGTATTGAGCATCTATCAGTCACATTCAACATTTGTAGAAAGCTAAAACAGGCAAGTTGAGGGACATGCACATCTTATCTCTTCAAAACTGAGCCACTATTGTCAGAGGAATACTGACTATTCTTGGATCTTTAGCCTAAGGGAAAAAATGAACTTCAAATGTTGCTTTGCACAAATTCTAGTGATAACCTAAGAACTAGCAGACTTTTTCTGAAACTATGAATTTTACTACTGTAATGTTTTACCTAAGGAAGAAACCCAAATAATTGTATTTTCAGTGGCATCGCTGAAATAAATATCAAGGAACATATTTTGTATCACATTATTTTTATTAGTATTGATATTATAACAGAAATATCTCCCATTTTGGGCCAGGAGACCAGGGCATCCTTTTTCCCTCCATGCAATTTTAATCTGCCATGGCTTCAGGCCATGGCTCCTCTGTAATATTGTTGGGTCAAAGAACTCAGATAGCAGATGAAGTTACTTTGAAAGTTATTGCTAGTTGCAGTAAACAGTATTAGCCTAAATGTATTCTTTTAAAAAAATAATGTTAGAAAGATTTACAAATAAAAGGAATATAGCCTAATACAAACTACAAAAAATATAGAAATCCAAAAAAAAGCACACAAAAAGAGAAAATAAATGTAGAGAACAAAAGAAAGAGAAGTCATTTCCCCCTTCCTTTCAATAAGTAAAAACAATTTTAATAGCTTATCACCATCTCCTAGTACAACCATATACTCCCTTCTGCTTGTAACTCATCCCTTTACTAAAAAATAAAATCCGAAAACCTCATCATTCATTCTTAATCAGGAGATGTCCAATAAGGGAAATCAGATATAACTATTTTTTTTAATAACCTTGTTCAAACAAGGCAACCCTGCATTCCTTCCCTATATTTTTAATAATCTTAATTTTAATTACCTCAAACATAGTCCTAGCACTTGATTTCTGCCCATCTTTTTTTGTCCCAAGAATCTTTCAGAACTATGGGAAGGAGGGGGAGTGTCAGTTCTGAATCTCTTGTAGCTCTACAATGATTCAATGTTAATTCCCCACAGATTCTCTCTGCTTGGCTGGGCATTTCTCAGTATCAGCAAATTAAGTGTCCAGATGCACTTGGAATTATAACTTTGAATTAATTAGAAGAATTGTTTCTGTGGGAAATGGTGACTGTTTTGGTTTTCTTTTCAGGCTTCTTTTGACAAACTTCTTTTCCAGATCCAGTAAGTATCCAGTTCTTTAAAAAAAAAATACTTCTCATAAACTCCTTCAAGACTTTAACTGATCTCGTTTGTATTTCTGATAAATGAAGGTTATCCAAATCAGTTTTCTGATTGTATATCTCCTTTAAGTAATGATATATTACCAGTTTCATTTGTATATCCAGTATTTTTTTCCCCATATCCATATTCCTTGACACATTTAAATCCACAAATTTATTTAAATTTATCCAGTCTTTTGTAACTTCATAAATACATAATTTATCATATCAAGTAATTTCAAAGATGAATAGTGGAAAATATTCATCCAAGTTTTTTGCTCCAAACTTTATTAAGCAGACAAATTTATGATCCTCTAGCTTCCTCTTGTGTCAAATCTTCAAGGTTATATTATAATATTTACTTTTATAAAGACCATAACAGTCACCATTTCCCACAGGAAGAATTCTTCTAATTAATTCAAAATTATAATTCCAAGTCTATCTAGACACTTAATTTGCTGATATTAGGAAATGCCCAGCCAGACAGAGAGGAGGAATCAAATGGGAAGTTAGCCTTGAATGATTGTGTAGCTGCAAGAGATCCAGGAATGGCACTCTCCCTCTCTCCCTAAGTTCCATGAAACCTTATCTATCTGTTCCCAAGGACGGCAAGCAGTCTGGAAAGTTTTCTGTATTATAGGCAGAATTCAATAAAGCAGTTAGCTTGAATTGTACACATATCACTTGTTCCTGACAGTTGTTAACATTCAAAAATCCATATTCTAAGCCCCCTTTTGCTATATAATTCAAAAAATAATATTTTCCAGAACTTTTAAAATAATATTTTTTAAAAAATCACCAAGAAGAAGGCAATTCACCCAGTGAATACAATAAAAACTTGATTTGAAGGGTCTTAATTTTATCAAAAGCAATGAAAACACAATCCAAAAAGTGATTACTGAATGAGGTTCCTTTGTCCTTAAGAGGCTATGTTAAAAGTATGGCCTTAATTGATATTCCTTGGCTCCCAGCCATTCAACTCAGAAACTAACCATAATTCCTTTGTCCTACTCACAGGGAAGAGCTATCTGGAGTCACATGAATTGTCTCAACATCTCTCACAGATTTTGCTGTCCGGATCTAGCAGCCATTTATGATTTTCCTCATAAACACTATTCCATTAGCAGGACATCAGTTGCTATGGCACTTACTGGAAATCTAGTCTGTATCTATTTTGACTTGGGGGCCCAAATGATATGTAAACTTCAATTCCCAAAATTCCTCAGGCAGAATGACCTTTGCTGAGAATTGTGGAAGTTGAAGGTCACATATTTGCAAGATGCCCATGATGGAAAACAGTCCTCTAGATTAACAAATAATTTGTCCTTCTAGGCCTGTGATGGCATACCTATGGCATGTGTGCCAGAAGTGGCACGGAGCACCCTCTCTGATGGCATGCGAGCCGTCACCCAGTTCAGCTTCAATGCGCATGCACGCATGCCTCCTGTTGGCCAGCTGGCCTTCGGGCCTCTGCCACGCATGCGCATGGGGCAGGGCAGGTGCATGGGGTTATGTGTGCATTCATGGGGGTGGGGTGCATGTGGGAGGCTCACACACACATGAGCAGGGGTGGGACATGTGCAGGGGTCACATGTGCATGCACAGGGGGCCATGTGTGGGGGGCACACATTGCATTTTGGGGGTTCAGGCATGCATGCTGGGCACTTGGCCAGTAAAGGTTAGCCATCACTGTTCTAGGCTATAGGGATAACTAATTAAGTTGAAATTATGAAAGATAGAAGAGTAATAAAGCTACCTGCCTCAAATTGATTAGCTACTCCTATAAGATCTCAAATAATTCCCCTGCTGAAGGTGGCATCATGTAAGGATTCCATCTGCAGAGATCTCATAGTAGATGTCTCAGTAATGACACTCCTCCAATGGAATAACTTGCTACATGCATGCATACAAATATGAGCTACCAATTTCCTGATGAGCTTCCACAAAAAAGGGATAATGGGCCAGGGAGAAAACATTGAAGTGTTTGGGATCTAACTCTGTTTGAGATCTGATCCTGCTGGATTCTCTTATGATGGTTTGTACTGTTTTCTGTTTGTTTGTTTGTTTGGTTGGTTTTCAACCTTATTTTGGCTGCATACTGCTTTGGGCCATTTGGAAGGGAACAGCAGAAATGTCAGTATTCAAAAGAATAAAAATCAGGTAGATTTAAGAAAACATAAATAATTGACTGGTGCCTGCAATTTTTGGGAAGAAATGAAGGATTTTGTGATACAAATTGAAGGTATCTCGGGAGGATGAAATTGCTGTGTTACCTTTTGTTGGTTGGCTTGTTTTTAATCAGTGTTATCTGCATTTTCACCTCTTGAAATATTGTGACAAATGATACTGCAGAAACAAAAAAAAATCTGTTTTGTTCATTACAAATAAATGTATATAGAAAAAGAAGTCTTCTGGTACAAAAAGAGCAGAATCCTTGCAGATTTTACAACATTTTGTCATATACTACTACTGTCTTCTTTTGCCACTTATGGCAAGCTCAAGAAAATAATCTCAGCTGAGCTAGCAAATTATTAGATATTTGTGTTCCACTGAAAGATTGGCTCTCTAGTGACAAAAAGACAAGACTGAAGGCATAATCAAAGTCTGTTCTAATATGTAATATTTTAATGAATTCTTGGGAGAAATATAAACACACACTGACCTAGTAAAAACATCCTATTTTAATGATCTTGCCATCCAGAATTTGCTGTCACAAAAATAGTTTCTGTTATGGCTGCACAATTTGGAAGTTAAGCTTGGTCAATTGTGAATAATAAATGTATATTTTATTTACAATGATGTAAAATGAAAAGTTGTTTCAGTATGTGCAGGCAGGTAAACTTCATTCCAATTATATAAGGAAGCTTCAAGGTAACGAGAAAGTGGACCAGTTTTGAGCAACTCATATGGAGGATAAAAATGTGATTGGCTATTTAAAAGGCCAATCAGGAGGCAGCAATATCCCTGTGGGGTGGTTCAAAAGAGGGAAGTTCCCATGATACCATGACTACCATTTTCCTCTTTTGATAACTCATCCAGTGGACTTAGGGGATTTATGTTCTAAATGCTAATATACACACATCACACATCATCAGATGTTTCTAATATTTATTTACTAATGCTATTTATTAACATTTACAATACTTTATTGTAAACATAAAGTGTTCTGGATATGATCACTGCACAGCTTAAGGGGGTCATTGAGTGAGAGGCATCTCATTTATCCTTTCTGCTCATCTGGCTTTTAAGTTTGTTTTCCTTCTATATTCAGGTTTTAATTTTAACTCCCCAGCACCACCATCTGAGCTTATCAAATAAATGCATAAATAAATGATCAGGTACAATTAAACTGAACAAAAACTAAGGATTAAGAGAAAAGAAAAGTATTTCTCTAAACCTAGAAGAGGTTGTGTTAATTTACAAAGAGTGACTCTGCCTACAATTAAGTAAATCAAATTGGGAACTAAAGCAATTTGTATATTGCTTACTTTAGACCTAAGATAGCGTGATAAGGTTTTACTTACCTATATCATTTGAATATAAGATATTGGCTATTTTTAAACAGAGCATTATCTGAGAAGCTAATTAAGTATTTGTCTTCCTTCTTCCATTAACTCTGTTCTACCTTACCCTTTTGATTGTTTTAAAGTGGATGAAATCTAGAGATCTCTTGAGTTTGAGATAATGAAATTGCAAATAGCTTCAGCCATGAAAAACTATTTCTGAGCCCCCCAAAAAGAAGTTGCATATGTCTGCATCTCTACTTGACAGGAAAAAAGACAGGAAAAGACACAGACCTGGTAAAAGACCATTTGAATGCTATGGTTCTGGATATGTGAAATAATACTTCTATTTGGAAAATCTCTTGGGAGCTCATTAAAGTATTTGACATGTGCAATGCCATAAAAACAGGGCACCACTTCCCCCCCCTAAAGAAACAGGTTCCTTTTCTTATTAAAGATAAGCAGAGCATTATAATCGCCATATGAAAAGTTATTAAAATATTGTAATACAATAAATGTTTTTTACGGAAACAACAAATATGAACATTTTTATTTTTTTAAACAATGCTTGAGGATATTGACTACTTCCTTGGGGCTGAATGATGATATACACAAAGCATATTGATGCCATCCAATTCCTAAGTTTTGTATGACCTTACCCAGCAGTTACATGCAGGTGTTAAACAGTATGTGGGACAAAATGGAACTCTGTGGGACAATGCAAGTCAATGCAAGTGATGATCTATGGTCCTCTAGCATCATACTCTGAAGTGGACTGACAAGAAGCACTGCAAAGAAGACACTATCTAAAAGGACACAGCAATCACCAAACTCACAAAAAGTCTTGGAGAATTAACTGTTCTACTATTTTCTAATCTATTCCATAAGTCATATGACATAAGTCATCCATCAAAGCAATCAAAACAGTGTCAGTAAACATTACAGAGGAAACCACACTTGAAAATATCCAGATAACCAGTATCATCCAGGTGTTTCTGGAATTGCTGCTACCTTCTCAATTACCTTTCCCAGAAATGTTTGACAAAATTTATGTCTTTATCTTTTCTTAGATGTTCATTGATTAATACTATGTTTACATCACTAGACAGTACTGAAATATTAATCAAAATGCTTTGGAATCAGAGACAGCCTTAGATTTATTTTGCAGCTTTAATAGATGATTTATGCTAGGGTGTTTATATAGGAATAAGGCCCATTGTTTTCAGTGGTTCATCTGTGAGCTGACAGCCTGGAACCAAATAGAGCTCCTTATATAAACTTAGGAGTTTTTGAGTCTATTAATATGCTAGTAGATGGAACCTTAAATCTTGATTCATGTGAACTACCACATACATGTACAGTACACTACTGTACCTAGGTGGAAGAAAGATATTTAAGTCAGGAAATATCCCTCTTCATTTAATGTGTGTTAGGGAAGGAGGTGACTAGGGAGAGCTTGGACAGTGGGACTTGTTCACTTCAAGCAGGTTAAGCTAATTCCCTGACATTTTCCATGATACTGGACTTCCTAGACTTTCTTGTCTCATGAGTATATCAGCCATCTGTTCCCTAAGAAATGTACTCAGCATTGCCATCTGCAATTCTGTGAATTGGCAGTTGGTAGGTAATCTGATAGTAGCTGCAATAATGTTTTATTTGGCTTCTCTCTTTCTTTCTTTTAGCATAAACTATATTTATTATGCTACTTCTGACATAGACTGACAAGATGCACTGCAAAGAAGACACTATCTAGAAAGACACCATGATCACCAAACTCACCAAGAATTCTAAAGAGAATTCTTAATCTATATCCTTATTTCCTGTTAGGTTCCCATCTGCCCCTTGTTTATTGTTCACCATAATCTATATTCATCTTACCAACGTGAGCATGATCACTAGCCTTAACAACAATTTAACAGGAGAGCTTCATGGCTTGCAAGAATAGTTTGGTGTGCTGTACATTAAGGGCTTTGTCACTTCTGAATCTCAAACAATTTAATGGAAGCATTAATGAGGATTGAAAAAAGCTGTATTTTTCACTATTTCCAAGCCTCCCAACACATGCAGAAACATCCCAATTGAGAAGATTCCTACTGTAATTTAAAGAGGAATAAAAGCAGAATCCAGAATTGAATGTAGATTTGCTGACCTCAGTTTCTCTCTCAAGATTCATCACTGAGGGGAGACAAAATAACTGCACTTCCTTCCCGGTATTGCACAAGGTTTAGCATTAGATTATCAACTTTCTTCTCATCTAGCCTGACATTTCAGTTTTCAGCACTCTAAAGCAATTTCATTATTGAGCTTAGATAGCTGAATCCAGGTTTTGCAATGTTAGAAAGCCGCTTATCTTGCTCCAGAGTTCATTGATCACATATTAATATACCAGAGCTATACAATCGGAGGCCTCAGGGCTATATGATGCTCTCTGAAGCCTTTAGCCCAGTCCTCAGAGACGATTAACACCTGTTGCTAAATTGTATTTTTTAATGTAACAGAAGGGGAAAATTACTGAATACAAGACTGAAGAGTAATCAGATTATTTTTTATTAAGTTGAAATTTACAAAAGATAAAAATCAAATTAAGTTTTATCCTGACCCTACTCATTGCTTTTGAGAACAAAGCCCAGACATTCTGCCCCAAGGTTAAGTGTACTTCTTGGGATGAAAAGAAAGTGTGCACTTCTCTATTACATTAAGAAATACATTTCACAATATATTTTTTTATCCTGCTTTCATGCTTCCTTATAGTCTGCCAGTGTAGCTCACTTGCTGATTGATTGTACAGTTGGATGAATTTTATAGAAAAGCAAGTGCTCTTGTGGAGGACAGTGTATCAAATTCCATTATTTCTTTCAATTCTAGGGGGAGGGGCAGATTATGCTTAGTTGTTTGAGGATGGAACATAATAAAGGTTTAGCAATAACAACCACAGCAGCAGGGAAATGCCTGTGCCAAACAGCTACACTGAAGGCAATGAAAAAGGAAAGAGTATTTTACAAAATTATTATGTTTCTTCCCGAAGTTGATGGGGCTGAGACTATGGGGATGAAGGTGGAAATATAAGGAAATGGCTTTGGCCTTTTTTTTTGTTTTCATAAAATGCATAAGTTGTTAATATAAGGCCAGCTCAGGGACACAACTCACAGTCTGTGCACAATTTCTCTGTATGAGAGGTGAGTAACAATGAGGTGGAGTGAGTGGTAAAATTAAGGATCTATTTCATCCTTTTGTTCCCTTTGTATCTCAAGACATTGTGATTGGGGTAACCTGATTCTAATGGCTACTTTGATTTCAGCAAAGATTAGGAGAGGTCAGAGCACGGTTAGATTATGGTAGTAGGTAGCACCAATGAAATATGGTTATGTTTGTTTTTATTGTTCTATCTAGGGTTTTTATTGCTGGGTTATAAGCTGCCTGGAGTTTGGTTTTAAGATGGGTAGCTATACAAATATTTTGAATAAATCTATTGATTGCTAAATTCAGTGTCACCCCTCCCTGCCTCACCATGGAGTTATTTTTTTAAAATTTGTTTATTTAGCAGATACCATTCTGGTGTCTGCTAAATTTAGCAGCACAGTGCTAAAGAAAACAAATTAGTTACAGAGAATTGGGGGAAGCCCAGAGTTGGGGCTCATCAGAATTTTTTTTTCTAGTATTGTTCTACTTCCACATTCTTTCATTTAAAAAAGGAAAAAAAAGATGCTTTAATTTTACTTCCAGTATTTTCGGCTGGCTGGTCTAATATTTGTTTTGAGACCATAGACACCCACTGTGTTCTGTGGTTGAGCCAAATTATGATTTTATATCCTCTCCATATGAAACCTGAAGAATTAACTGCCTCTCAGATGCCTGTTCGATACTGTCCTTGATTTTTTTTTCTCTCTCCTTCTTGCCTCAGTCACACTGAAAAGGGTCTGTTTCAGATTTTATTCTCCCTAACCCCATTAAAAAGATAAGATGTCACAAATTTCCAACACAGTATTTGGGAAATCATTTCACAGTCAATTAGCCTTGCTGAGCTCTGCTTCATTTTGTGCAACATCATTCTTTCTTAAAAAAAAAAACTTTATTTCTGTATCACATTTTCTGGAATTATATGCAATGAAAAAGTAGGAAAAGGATTGTTTTGTTTTGCTTTTTATTGGCAATGCTGTCAAGAAACGTCCTACAAGTTTGTCTTTTTCCACACCCAGGAAAGTTAAAATTCAGAAACATGGGAAATTCAAATACATTTTTTGCAATATACTCCCTTCTTAATTTGCACACAGCTGAATTGTGATTTTCTCCCATTACATCTTCGGTATACACAATTCTATCTCATTTTATTGCTGCTTGAAAAGCTCATAAAAAGACTGTATCAAGAACAGAATTGGGGCACTTGCATAGTATATCTCACAGCAAATGGGTCTTAGTCTATTTAATATTTCTTGCTTCATCAGAATACATATTACAAGTGATAAGGTGCAAGTTCAAAATCAAAGATATTTTTTTTCAAAAGCCATCTAGCAGAACCAGTGGTGAATGAACTAAATAAATTCTGGTTTATTGCATAGAAATGGAACACTTGACTTTAAAAAGTATAAGATCCATCCAGGATAATATTGCTAACCTTGGTGTTGTCTCATGACACAATTCCTGTGGAGATTTCCAAGAACCATTTATTTGTTTGCTTGTTTATTTAGAAAATTTATATATAGCTGCCTATTCACTCACAGAGACACTAGCTTTCTTTACGGGCTCAGATTCTTTTAATGTTACCAAGTGATATAGAAAAGTACTTGGAGGTACAGTGGCCACCTTTGCTTTTGATTCAGTCTTTGTTAAAAATCAGCTTGAGGGCATGATCATCCAATGGAAGAACAAATAATAATGCAGATAATATGCCATTGAGACTTAATATGTATTTGTGCCTAATAGCAGGCTACAAGTATAAAATTATGTCTGTAGGCAATATTGTAATGATACAGGCGTTGACATCAATGCTTGCAGGAATTAAAAGTGGTTGTATCCCAGAGGCATTCATAAAGACCTTTATGAAGAAGGATATCCCCATTATCTTTGAACCAATGGGTTGTGCATCTTAAGAAATTTCTTTTAGTGGATAACTATCATTCCAACAAAATAAAGGTCACTCCGTATAGTTCTGCTCTGATGTAGGTCTACATGTCCTTGGAAAAAATAGGTTTATAACATTGGCACAATTTTGGAGGAAGCCTTTGTGATGTTGGGAGCACAATGTCTTTTAACAATTGTCAGTGTATCAACTATATCTACGGTACTCCCGCTTAGTGATTGCTTGACCAGGGGAGGCCACATACTACGGTATTATCTCTCTAAGTGGAGTACTTAAAGCTGCTCTTAAAACTTTCTCCAGTGCAAAATATGAATACTGCCAGATAAAATCATATTATCCCTAATAAAGATTGCCCTTGCTGAACAACTGGCCTGTTTAGCAACAGTTTGAAGTTATGACGGTGCTGAAAAAGTTAATTTTATGACCAGTCCTCACATTTAAAACCATTGTAGCATTCCCACCATCATGTGATTGTCATTTTCGCGCTTAACACTAGTCTTCTGACAAAGCAGAGTCAATAGAGAAGCTGGCAGTAAAATCACAAACCATGTTAAATTGCACTTAATGACTGTGGGTGATGCACTTAATGACTGTGGAGAAAGTATGGAAGTAAATCTGTTGTCATTTGCTTAGTGACAGAGTTACCAGTTCCAGATGTGGTCTTTAAGAGAGAACTAAGTGTATATGGAAACTGAAGTGCCTCAATATTTAGCTTTAAAAGTAGCTTTCAGTAGCTTAAAGGACAAATACCACTTTCTATCACCTTCCTTAACTAAGGAAGAAGGTATAGAAGTCTGTTTCACTATATTTGAAAGGACGTAAATGGCTGAGAGTAAATGGGAGGCTTGTTTGGGCCCCATTTTAAAAGGAATAGTTCTAAGGGATTATAGCTACAGTAACCATATTCTTTATTATAAAAGACAACTCTTTCTTTCAGAAAGCTGTCTACTTTTATTTTTCAAAACTTCACTTTTGTTATTTATGTTGGTCATTTAACTTTTGCTACTTAAATGGTACCATTTAATGCACAGTCTTTCAGATTCAAGAAAATGTGAAAAAAATGTAAAAACAATGTAGAGATTGATTTGTCTTTTAAAAATAAATTTACATATACTATTTAATTGTAGATGTTTTTATTAGAATATGTGTTTTGTAAAGTTTTGCTTGGTTTTACTAAAAGTCTGTAAGGATTCTCAGTCATCCAGGTTATGGTTGTCCCAAAGGTGCTTTTTCAGGAGGCAATTGGACTTTCTTGTTTTTTCTTTTGAAAATGTTTTGCTTCTCATCCAAGAAGCTTCTTCAACTCTGACAGGATACTGGATAGATCTGACAGGATAGATCCTTCCATTCCCCACTATCCTGTCAGAGCTGAAGAATCTTCTTGGATGAGAAGCGAAATGTCTTCAAAACAAGGAAGTCCAATTGCCTCCTGAAAAAGCACCTTTGGGACGTCTTGGTTTTACTCTTGAATTTTCCTTTGTAAAGTAAATTTAGAAATATAAATATTTGATTTTTTTAAAAGATCTTTATGAACCTCTTTCATATTTGCCCCTTTGTCAGTTTTGTTTTTTATTTATTTTTTCAAGAAAATGTGGTAGGGAAGTAACTACGGTATCATGTTAAAAAGGTAATCCTGTACCAATTAGCAGGAGTTTAGGAGCCACTCTTATGACAAACCTGAAGGGGGTAAGCAATCACCTAAAGGGAATCCCTCCTGTAAACTTTTTATTTGAGTGACAGGAATGGAAAATACTTTCTGTATTATGGAATCCTATTTGCAAATAATTATCCACCCATTCCTAAGAATTCTGACTAGTATCATTATTATGATAAATTCAGCATCAATTCAATTCATTTCTCTTTTCTGGAGCATTTAAATTGTCCTACTGTATTTTTATCTTTATATTCTTGGATTTTTGCTCTTGTTAAACATGTTTTAAAACTACCCTTCATTACTTTGAGTGTTGCAAGTTGCATATAGTTTTGTGCACAAGGCACTTTCTTATCATGTGTCAGTAATCTATTGTTAGATTAGCAGAGTGGTGAAGGTATAATAATTTGAAGTCCTAACTAAGGACCTAAGAATTATTAAAGTAGAGTCAGAATATAGGCACTTCCAAATAGGGTGGATTTTTATATAAAATTAGGGTGTTCAGGCCTGATAAATTCAATATTTCCAGATATCAGGGAAATCCTTTAAGAATTGTTCCAAGGGCTCCAAGTGATATAACAATGGAATTCCTTTTCCATAAGCATTTGACTTTGATCTACAAGTCCCAGTATTTCACATTTTTTTTCCAATCATTTTTCCTTAATCCTAGCATCATCTAGTATAACAACTTCAATGAGCCAAACTTTCTTCTTTTTAATAACTGTTATATCACTCATGTTATGAACAAGATGCCTGTCTGTTTGGATTTTAAAATCCCCTAAGATCTTAGCCCACTTATTTCCAGAACCTTCTCAACTTGATAGTCCCAGTAGTTTTTCCTACATTCAAATTCAAACCTCTGGCAAAGTTTCCAATGAATAATTCTGGCTACTTGGTCATGCCACTGCTTTGCTCAGTTTATTAATTTTTTCTGCATCACATTGCAATTGTCTCACCCTTTTTACTACAAAGGCAACCTTTGCTTGTTATTTCTTACATGCTGAACTTTCACCTTAATGCAATTAGTTGGCAAAGCTTGTTCTTGAGCTGCTAAAGCAAAGCCTTTAGTCTCTTTAACACTTCTGACCTTAACCAATTTCATGTGGGTTTTTTTTAATCAGCTTTACCTTCTGTATTTTTCAAGTATTGACCATACATTGGCTTGTACTTCCAAATAATTAATTGGTTTTCAATTGTTTCTTTTCTGTATTCAACTGTCGATTCGAATTGTTAGCTTGAAGGATGCCCAGGTATTTGTAGTGATCATCTTCATCCATCTCTTGATGCTATTTCCATAGGGCACCTGAATTTCTTCAGTTTTTTTGCTATTTTTTCTCTGTTGGTGGTGAAGGTGACACATTTGTCCAAACTCCATTGCAATATCTTCGCACATATATTGCAGTCTTGAGCAGGGATTCTATTTCAGATAATGTTTTTCCATACAGTTTCACATCAACCATGTAAAGATGGAAGGATAGCTTGGCAGATGTTTCTGATATTTGATAGCCATGGCCTGACTTGTTTAGTATTGTTGATAGAGGAATCAATGAAATGGCAAACAGTGGCGGTGATAGTAAGTCTCCTTGAAAGATTCCTCCCTTGATATTAATATTTCCCAATCTCTCACCATTGTCCAAGAACTTCCACTGTGCCATTGATCTTTGCACAGAGCTTCTGATGTTTCTACTGACACCTGTTATTTCTAGGCACTGATTTATCCAATTATGTGGCAGGGAGTCAAATGCTTTCTTGTAATCAATCTATGCTACATTTCAAGTTGTTTATTAGTTTGTGGTTTATTAATTTGTTGTTTCTCTGCTGCTTGGGTGGTTTTCTTTCTGCTCAGATGAAAAGAGCTTGTTTTCAGTTAGATGCTGTTGAACTGGATCAACTACCACACTAGTCAGCAACTTGAAAGTTGTTGGTAAGCAAATGATTGCCTTTTGTTGGATCTTCCTTTATTAGATTTGCCAGATGTAAACCAATCTTTAATTTTACTTCCTTCCTGTATGTTTATTATTATCCTTCCCTCTGCTTTCACCCTTAAATTTCCAAATTATTATTTTCAGCCTTCTGATTCCTTTCTCCCTAACTGTTTGGCATTAGTTTTTGAATGGAAACACTGGTTTCATTGAAAGGGGGATGCTTCTGAGCCAAAACCTCAAACTTCATCAATTTTTAATGTGCCTGTTTCCGAGTCTTTCTCTTTTCCTCCCCATCTTTTATCCCAGGACCAGCTGCAGCCTCTTCTGAATCTATATCCAGATGCATCAACAGGTACCAGTTAATGCTTTTTATTAGTAGAGTTCAGCCGTCTGTTCTGTGACCAGCAAATTGAGTCTTGCATTCCTCTAGTAGGTCTCAGCATTTCACAGTACAGTGCCAAAAGAAAAGAAAAAAAAATCTCATTGCAAACCTATACAAGCACAAAATATTCTTATTCCTTGTGCAAAAAAAGGAAGGATGAGAAGTAGTGTGTGTGTGTGTGTGTGTGTGTGTGTGTGTGTATGCTGCTCAGATTTGCTCCACTTCCTCTAAATCTTTCACAGGAGAAAAACACTCAGCTGATTTGCTGTATTTGTTTTATTTTGAAAATTCCAAGATAACTTTCCTCTACACTGGCATAACCATTTCAATCAATGATATCAAGGAAAAGTATTATGCTGCAATAGTTACATTTCTTAAATTAAAAGCTGAGAAAAATATACACTGAAAGCTATTCTGAAGGAGTGGGGGAGAAAAATAATAGTTTTTGCTAATATTTTAATTCTTTGCCTTCTTTCCTTCCTTTTTTTCCCATCCTCCTATCACTTTAGTTACTCTTTCTTATAATAACAGCTCTGAACTAACTCCTAAAATGTAGAAACATTGTTTAAATTGCTAATTAAGAATAATACAGACAAACAATGGTATTCCATTGTTGCATCTACAGGCAACTTTGCTTCATCAAAAAAAATGTTTGTTTTTCCAAATAAACTCACATGATTTTTGCTAATCCCTTATTCCTTTATAGATCTCAGTACAAAGTTGTCCCAGTAGTACATGTTTCTGGCTACTCAGAGTTAACTTCCTCTTGTGTCTTTTTGTAGAATACAACTATTGCCCCAAATAGCCAGAAGTCTAATAGTCTCTTTTTTTGCTTCCTTCTAATAGGGTTAGGGGGTTCACATAATGTTAACCAAGTCCCTTGCTTACAGATGAATGATTAAGTTTTTATCTTATGTTATTTTTGTTTATTTATTTGGGAGAGGTATAATGTATAGACCCAAACACTTTGAACAGTAAACATGGTCCATGGCATAAGGTTGACTATACCCACATTATATGGTTATGTATTAATTGCATTTAAATAACTGTTATTTTCCTAATAATTCATGGCAGTGTATATGGCATTTTCTTGTTTTATCTTCCCAGCAATGCAAGTGAGACACTTTAGATTGAAAGATAATGACTCATTCCAGAGCATCTTCAGAGCTGCAGGGTTGCCTGTGAAGTTGATTTGTCTTCACCTTTTAACCTTTTGCTAAAGGCAAATTTCATAGCAACTGTAGCATATGGCAAAAATAAGGGATGGGAGAAAGTTGAAGCTTTGTTGTACAGTGACATTTACACACGTGTTTTGACCAAGGCTGCAACCACAGTGACTTTGTGACAATTAAAGATTTGAGAAACCTAAAGAGTAAGATGTTAAGATATGTCCTTGTCTGTGAGCCTTCTCAAATGGCACTGTTAACAAAGAGAGAACACCTTAACTACACAAAGCAAGCAAGGTCATGTCTTCAGAAGGGACTAAAAATAAATCTGCTCCCAGGAGTTTTCCCTGTATGTAAATGGAGGGCAGGGGATAATTTAAATGAGATGCTTGATGCATGAAAAGTATCATCCTGCATTGCATGTGGTCTAGCACACTACTGTAACAGGCTGTTAACATGCACAATGATTATATAATTTGCATGTTAGTGTGCCCCTGTGCAGCAGCCAGCACATAGCTGAAATTTATTACAAACTGATGTTAAAATCCTCAGAATCATGTAACAATAATTAATTTAACATAGTCTGCACCTTATGGAAATAACTTGAATCTCAGCTCAACATTAAAAATGTGCATTAGGAGGGCTCAGTCATGTTTTTACAGATTAAACATGAATTGTACAATTCTTACCATTTGAATATCATATTACATTGCACTACTCATAAAAGAAAAGGAACTCATCATATGTATGTGTGAGAAGTAATTGTGGGTGGATTGTAGGAAGAACAATTCAAAAGGAGAAGTATTATGTCAATGTAGATTAGACAGAAATGGTCACTTCTAAATCTTTAATAAAATGCTCAGCAAAACAAGCTATAGATACAAGTTATATTGCACAGATATCATCTGTGCTGTACTACAACAATGCAAGATTTTTGAAGCATTGATGAAAACTGGAATGTGGTTGATAGGCTAATCTGAAACACCGATTTTATGTTTTTTGTAGTGTTTCATATAGCACAGAAATGTATACAACAATGACTGGGACTATTGGAATTGCTATCACTAAGTGGTGCTGGTTCACTTAACTATAGAAATTAAGATCCCAATTATGGTCATTCAGTTAAGACTACTCATATTTTCAAACATTTTTTTATTAAGTTATTAAGTATTACAAAACACAAAATACAAAAGTAAATAAAAGAGCAATGCAGAGGGAAGGGAAAGGGGAAAAGAAGTGAGGAAAGGTAGGGAAAAGAAAAGAAAAAGAAGCATTAACTTCTGACTCTCTCTGTTGCAGTAAAATAAGACATGAGCATCAAAGCTTTTTGTTTTTCCATAATAATATGAACAAGTCATCTCTAAAAAGATCTATCAATGTAATCTATAAAAATCTCAAAACTACATTCTTTTCCACATCAAGCACAAAATTCAGAAGCAGTTTCCAAGTGGAAACAAAAGTAATGATCTTTCTTTAATCAGAGTAGTCGGTTTTGCCATTTCAGCCAACTCTGTCAACTTCTGCAAGTAATGAGGACTACTTGTATGTCCTTATTGCAGTGTCTACAAGTTGCATGATTAAATAAGGCAAGAAAAAGAGAGTGCTTAATTTAACTCCTGAGACTTTTCTCAGTAGGGCATATGGCATAAAAGGTCAGGAATAGCAGGTCTAAAGCTTGAATCATGGCAACTGGACAAGTCTTTGTTAATCTGAGATGTTTTGACCTGAATAATTGAATCTTCATTGACATATTGCAATCCATTTGAGTGAGAACCCTTGAATTTGGTATGGCAAGAGTTGGTACATTCCAATGACTCTCTGACTCTCTGCCTAACTAATTTTGCTATGACTGAAGAATTTGCTTGGATGAGAAATGAAATGTTTCGGGTTAACAAAGATTGGTTCAGTTGCCATGATTCAACCTTTAGACCTGCTACTCCTGATCTTTTATACCATATGCCCTGATTCCACAATATAAGAATAGCTACAATTGCTTCATTAATCACAGGGATCTGCACAATGGTGTTTAAAGAAAGAGAATGACATGAAGGTATGGAAAAATAAAGATCACAATATTGACAGATTAACTAAGCATTTGCACTGCAGCATTAAATCATAGCTTCAGAAAATAAGGGCAGAAGGGTACATATTTTTTTTAAGGTCACAACCTGAATTATAGGAAAGCCAATGAATATATTTTAATTCAGTTATCACTGGCAGATGATTGTCGAGGTTCCAGTCCTGCTTGATTCAAGGATCTTTGGCATAAAAAGAATGCATCGTGTCTCTGAGATGTAAAACCTCTCCAGAATGGAGGAAGGATAAAAATTCCTAGAATTGTGTATAAGCACATGATTGATGAACAACAGCATATAAGCAACAAGAAAACCAAGGCCAACCAAATTCAATCCTAAATCTAAGGTGAAGATAGTCATCTCAGTGTTTCTAAATATCCAGACCACTGATCCAACTAACTAAATAATCTCACACTGGCAACAGCTCTCCAAAATTACAGAGTGACAATCTTCCCCATTCCTAATATGCAAAGTGATTGACTCCAATATCATTTGCATGCAAAACACATGTTTTATCATTGTTAAAGTCACCTTCCAGTGAGAAAGTCTTGCATAAACTCAAATATCCATGAGTATAGCTATGGCAGGCAGGACATTACTGCCTTGCACTTTATTGGCCTAGTTTCCATTCCTAAAATCAGTTAGCAGTCTCCATGGAGACAAGGCTTTTCTTTAAAATAAATAATAATCCCATGGTCTCCTCTTTTTTCCTCAGACAGGCCTAAAATAATTTTGTTCCAATTCACATGTTATAGGGAACGACTTTGATTGTTGCTCGGCTTTGACTGATCTCAGAAAGCTAACGAACAATGCACTTGGGCTAGCAGCCCAGTCTGCAGGAATGATGGGGGGGGACGGGACGGGACCCTTGATAATAGCAAACAACTTCCATATTGTGAAGAAAACTTCATGAAGATAAATGGAAAATCACCAGGAGAAAAGTTCAATTCGAGGGAGGTTGAGACTGATGACTTCTGTAGTTGCTTTTTGCAAGCAGGTTATAGACTTTTGAATGTTTTCTGCTTTAATAGTTTTACATAATATTATATATTTGTTTATAATTTACTGATTGTAGGACTACTTGGAGATAACTTCTTTTTGTTCCAGAATATAGGATATTTTTAAAGATAAAGCTAAAGAACACAAATGCGATTGTCTGCAGAAGTACTTCCTTTCAAAACATCACACAGAGTCAAAGCCCATCGACTTTTGGCTCTGTCAAAGTGTCCTAGAAATTTCAGCAGGCTCCTTATTTTAAGGCTTATCTTCACTGACATTCAGGAAGAGGAACATTGGAGGAAAAGAATTAAAGTAAACTTTTAAGTTCCAACAAGGCTCAGCAAGCTACAAAAAAAGGAGGGTATGTCTATGACCTATAATCTACACCCTGCCAATCCTCAGTCAATTTAATACAAGTTATTAACCTGATAGCAGTCATATAACATTTATAAGACATGTCTCATAAATGCTACCAATAGTGGCATCACACAAAAAAATGTCTTCTAGGTAGAAAATTAAGGAGAAATTTCCTAATGGTGAGAGCAATCAACCAATGGAACAGTTTGGCTTGAGAAGTTGCGGGTGCCCCATAACTGGAGGCTTTTAAGAAGACACTGGACAGCCATTTGTCTGAAATGGTATAGGGTCTCCTGCTTGAGCAGGGAATTGGACTAGAGGACCTCCAAGATCCCCTCCAACTCTATTATTCTATGTTCTAATTTAAACTCCAGAGCCACTAATCTTATTTTACAAGATGGAGCCCACTGTACTGACAATTTCAAAAATGTTTCCTATAATCATCAGTGCAATTAGGGCTTAAGGTACACAACAGAAAAGTGGAAGCATATATGAAAAATAACCTGAAAATAAAAGCTTCAAATTCAAATTCAAAATATCAGACTAAAATGTGGTAAATATATGTAGTGGGGTGACAAGGGGGGGGGTAATATTTGTGGGAAAAGGAAAAGAGGGATATCGCCAAACTAGATTTCTGTTGTTGCATGGTATTATACAGTCACGGGCACTCATACGCTGATAATAATCCAATGCAGGATTAATGGGGGAAGAAGATCAGAAGGGAGGAAAGGGAGGAATAGAGAGACCAACAGCAAGTCATTTGCAAAACTGAATTTAAAACTTGCTTTAAGAAAAATACTTTTTTGCAAATGTGCCAGCCTTGACATTTATAGAATGGTTTGTGAATGTCAGTGCCT
This sequence comes from Oxyrhabdium leporinum, assembly GCA_032468155.1. Classification (NCBI taxonomy): domain Eukaryota; kingdom Metazoa; phylum Chordata; class Lepidosauria; order Squamata; family Cyclocoridae; genus Oxyrhabdium; species Oxyrhabdium leporinum. The sequence continues at coordinate 101,397 of JANHFL010002165.1, forward strand.
TACTTTCCTCCTAAGGGGGTGCGTTTTTTCCTCTTGGTATTGAAAAGGACTCTTTTTTTTAACAGTAATATTCTTATCAGGAAAAGATATAATATTCCTATCTTTTACAAATCTTTTACAGACTTTGTAAAAGCCAAGGCACTGGCCTGTCAGGTTCAGATTCTGTCTTTGAAAGAGACATAAAGTTGGGTTGTTTCACCCACGTTACTTACTATCCCTGAACACTCAGTAAGCTAATAATGGAATTAGGGCTGCTGTAGAGCAATCTAAATTTGAAGAGGAAAAGTAATTTAGAGTATGTGTGAGCATGCATGGAGCACCTGTTGGCAATCCTTTATAGACACTTAAATGAGTTTCCATGAAAAAGATAAGTTTGTTATATAGAAGTGTGACAATGCTTCATGTGTGCCTATCCATGTTCCAAATCATATTTTCTCCTTCACTGCACAGCTTTAGTAAACACATATGACCATATGCTTATTGCATACATGCATGTCAAGAGTTCCAGATACTCTAGTGGACTGCACCCTTAAGGCTTCAGGGGTAATGCCTATTGTATTATTTATATTATTTAAAAATGAGATTACAGCCATAAACTACATGGGGCAGAGAGACATCCCATTAATTATGGAGGGGGAAATATTTTTTCAGTAGTCTCCCATTCTGGAATAAAAATAAAACCTCACAAGAAGTATCTGAATCTCTGAGAGCTGAAAATTCTACTTTTAGACTTTTCTGCTGTCATGATTTTTTTTTAATGCAGCAGAGCATTGCAAATATGATACATTTCTGCAATCTGATTATTATTATTTTTTACAGTTAGGAAGGACACCTTCAAGTCACTGTTTAACTCCCGGATTAGTTCCTGCAATTTTCCTGGCCAGAGTTTTTAGAAGTGATATTGCCTCCTTTCCAGGAGGCAATATAATTTCCCAGGATTGAGAAAGAGTGACTGGCCCAAGGTCAGCCAAGTAGCTTTGTGCATAAGACAGGACTGAAAATTTATAATGTTCCAGTTTCTAGCCCAGTACCATAACCACTATTCTAATCTGGCTCTCTAATGTGAAATTATGCACCATGTGCTAGTACCTACTGATTCTTGCCCACCAAACATGTTTTTCAGTGGGATACCCAATGACTCATAACTGAAGAAGTTAAAAGTTTCAATTGTGATGGCTTTAACTACATTATACCAAAAGCTAGTTGGAGTCAAAATCTTGTTTATATCCTGGTTAATTAAGCTTCTGATAAATAATAACATTCTTGAAACATGAGTTCCACAAGGGTTTTTTTTAAAACTGTGCTCCATGGAACTGTAAAGTTGGTGGTGTTCTTTGAGAGACTAACAGCAAAGAATAGGCATTAAATGCAGCCAATTTTCTATTCCTATAACTATAACCCTCTCGAGCAAGGTTTGTGGGAATTATTTTGAATGTGAAAAACTTTGAAAGCCTTTATTAAACCTCACTAAGCCTCATTTCTTCAAAATGTACTGAATAGAAATTGTATACATTAACAGTTACAACAGGTTTGTGCTGCTTATTGGAAAAATTATTTGACCTCTCTATGGAAGAATGACTAATTACGTTGGGGGAGTATGCTTCAATGTCTAGAATTACTTATCTAAATGGTAAATATATAGAATTTATTTTGAAATTATTTTACCCTACAATACTTTAGAATACATGTGCCACATCCAAAATTGGGATTTTAGAATTTATATTCTAATTCGACACAATACCTAGATGTAATTTACTGTTCTTCTTAAGGTATTGTTTGTGAGCTATAGTTTGTCTTTCTTTGTTTTTACAACAACTTCAGTTGTGTTAACTAATGTAGAAAGTTAGCACCCACCCCTCTCCTAGAAGAATGAAAAATTTTGAGAAATATTAAAAAAGGCAGAATATTATATTTCCCTGGATGAGAAATGGAGAAACATGCTCTTGGAAAGCAGCCTCCACCTTCCTTAATAGTCCACAGCAGATGTCAGTACTTAAGACATAAAGAGATAGCTAGCTCTATTCATAGGCAAAGATTCCCTGCAGCAAGGTCTGACCAAAGGTCGGGTTAGCCCTCAGCCACAATAGGAATTGCCCAACAAGTCCCTTCATTGCATCAGACAAACTTCAGCCAAGCTTAGTTCAGACAAACTCCTATGATTTGTATATGGCCCCATGGGAGTCTGACAACAGCCAACAGAATACATGTTCTTGAACAGGAACAGAAAGCTCAAGTTCAAAGCCCAAGAGAAGGTATAAACACCCCTCACTCTCAACTCCATGTGGTCAGCTACCCAGAATCACATGTGCTTGGTGGTTCTGCTTCATCAATAAATGGACCCTCTTTCCAATCAGCCTCCATTTTGTCTACAGTGCCTTTCTCCCGGCTTGGAACTGAACCAGATGGATATTTCTTCGAACACTAAGAACCTTTAAAGTTTAATAGAGTAGATATTTTGATTACTGAAATATCTTGTAGTATTATAAGCTATAGCTAAATTATAGTAATATGATATTTTATAAATGAGGGCTATCTACCTGCATTCTACTGTTTAAGAGTGATTTATATCTATTTTTATCTATTTTAAATTTTGTTTTTAACTTTGTTAGCTTTTTGTTTAGTCTTTTAAGTAAGAATACGAATAAAAAGAGTTGTGACAAGGAAAGGTTTTTACATGGCTTGTAACATTAAAACAAAAAAAAAGAAACCTCAGGAGGCAAAGTGGATAACAAGACCTGGCAATGGATAACAGCAAGAAAGATGAAAAAAAAAAAAGAAGAGAGAAACAGAGGGGGTAATTCTGACCACGCAAGACCAAATCTTAAAAATGAATGCCTACAAGCTAGAATTTAGAAGACAGCAAGAGACAGAAAATGCCTTCTCTACAAAGAAGCTGAAGAAAAAAGAAGACCTCCTAGTTAACTGCTGCAAGGTCACATAAATTAGTAACAAGCAAAGGCATGAAAAAAAGTTGCTAGACTGGTGCATTGGAATATCTGCAAGAAATACTACTTGTCTGAAAGCAAGAACAGTGGTTGCACAAAGTAGACAAAGTAATAGAAAATGAAGAAACTAAAATGCTCTGGGACTTTAGATATGAAAGAGACAAACATCTCCCACACAACACACTGGACTTAACAATTGAGGATAAGAATAACAAAAATGTCTGGATAGTGAACATGGCATAACTGGAGACAATAAAATAAAAGAGAAAGAACTGGAGAAATTCACAAAATACAAAGACCTGAAAATAAAAGTAGAACTATGGCAAAAGAAAGCAAATCTAGTAATAGTAATAGGTGCCTTGGGTACAAATCCAAAACATCTGAAGCACCCCTTGAACTTCATTGGCATTGCCCAAATCATCATCAGTTCAATTGCAAAAGGCAGCTTTACCTGGAACAGTTTACATCCTAGGAGAATGCCTTTAACATTATTCAACAACCTCTGCCTATCTCAGGTCCTTAGAGAAGACTCACTAAGTAGACAAAATGCTAAATTCAATTTAAACATCTGGCTGACTGTGTGATGAACCATAATAGGAAGAAATGGAAAATATGATCTACATCAGGGAGATGGGCGGGGCTGAAATTGCAGCGACACGGGAGCTCCGATGGAGGGTCCCGAATCCAGCTGGGAGGGGGGTCATAGTGACCTAAATCGTCTTGGAGAGACGGTGGATGAAGAAGCATTGTCTGAAGACCCACGGGAGCCATCGCGATCTCCCGG
>JANHFL010002165.1:110256-136331 GCA_032468155.1 Oxyrhabdium leporinum
CCCGGGTCGCCCCCGTTTCGCCGCCACCCCCCTCCGCGGTGGGCCATCGCGGGGGTTGGGGTCGGAGAGGCCCGCGGCATCTCGACCAGACGCACGAAACCGGCCTTCTTCCGCCCGCCCGGCCTTCCTCCGCCCGCCTTTCTGGGTTCTCCATTCAGTGTTTGTAAATGTGCTTTTTTCCCATTCCTCAGGTTTGGAAATCTTTTTTAAAAAAAAATCTGAGGCTAATATATCTCCATTCTTATTTGATTTCTTCTATCTGACTATCTTAAATCTTGTAGATCCTACTTATTCATGTGGCAGTATCATGTTACTTCCTTCTTTAAGACACACACAAGTAGAAAAAATGCAGTGCTAGGTTGAAGAAAGTATATACGATATTCCTAGAAAAACTTCAAAGCAGAGTTAGTGCTGCTTGTTAGTTAAAAAAGTATTAAATATGCTAAAAATTGTTATAATGTTTGTTACGATTCTAATTATAAACCAATTCCATATATATAAATTTCAGAATACTTGCAAAAGTTATTTGGAGGTTGAAAATATTTTGCATCCCCCAAGTGTCTGAGACTATTGACAAGTAGCTTTCAATCCTAATTTATCAAAGAAGGTAACTTTTCTTTTATATGTATAATGTATGCTATGACGACAATTGACAAAATGAAATGAAATACATGGCACTGAATTGGTAGAGTGACCATTTTATTGAAGATGAATGTAAAATGATCCAAAATAATTTAGTCTGCATTTATAATAAGTTCAGCAATAAGCCATGAGTTAATAAGCCAGTGCCTAGATGGAGCACTACTCTACATCATTTTCCAGTACTATTATTGCTCCAGCCTATTCCTAAAGGAACGGAGCAGTTGATTGTTTATCAAATTGCTTAGAATGATAATGAGGTAATTTGTTGGCCAACTCTTTATCCTATAATTTAGAAGAGCAGATCTGCAGAACTGATCATTATGTTGCAAATACAGTCAAGTCCTTAGCTCTTGTTGATTATGAATTGACCATTTGTTACATTGAAATATACAGTAGTGCCTAAAAGTTTGTAATCTATTCTCCAACAAACTCTTAAGCACCACTGCAACTATCCCAGATGCAAAACTGCATTCTTTTTTTCTATCTCTGCAATCCGTAAAATCGAATGTATATATACTGTCTGTTATCTGCAGTATGTATCTATCTGAGCTTCCAGCCAGCAGCTTTTCTGTTTAGTTGCATTAAATAATATTGGTAATATAAAATAAATCTGGGCGGGAGTTAATAGTCAAGGTAGAATACATTTTGGTTTCTGTTCATAGAACTGCCAGACCAATAAATTGAGTCAGGCTTATAGAAAGTAAATATAAGAATCGATTTTCTCTGGTTATCAAAATGCACATGCAGTTACAGGTAGTCCTCAACCTACGACCACAATTAAGCCCAAAATGTATGTTGCTAAGCGAGACTATTTTAAGGGAGTTTCGCCCCATTTTACGACCTTTCTTGTCATAGTTGTTAAGTGAATAATTGCAGTTGTTAAGTTTCGCCCCATTTTACGACCTTTCTTGTCACGGTTGTTAAGTGAATCTGGCTTCCCCATTGATTTTGCTTGTCAGAAGGTCGGAAAAGGAGATCACATGATCTCAGAACACTACAACCATCATAAATGTGAGACAGTTGCCAACAGTCTGAATTTTGATTACATGGCCATGGGAATGCTACAACAGTTGCACTGTGAAAAATGATCATGTCACTTTTTTCAGTGATGTAACTTTGAACAGTCACTAAATGAACGGTTGTTAGTCAAGGACTACCTATACAAGCATTAAGTGATTTGCAAACAGGCAATCATATGGCCATTGCTAATAATAATAATTAGGAATTGTAGCAAGCACTTCCTTTTATTTGGGGAACTGTCTATTATATTGTTGCATTCTTCTAAACATCTTGAAAAAGACAAATAGCTGCCAGTGATAGTTGCATAAACTTTTGTGTAGTAGCAATTGGCAAAACTCATCATTTATCTAGATAAGCTCTGTAGGCTTGCTCCAAAACAAATAAACCATATTTCAGTATTTGTTTCTACCATTCTATTTTAGTTGTTAGGAATCTGTTCTTCTCTGGGCCAATTTCTTTCATCATTCTCTGTACGCATCCTTTTGACTGTAATAACCTCTATGTTTCTGATATGGAGTTATGATATTGGTATTTAAATATGAGGATGTCTCAATAAATAAACATAATCCAAGATATGCAAGCATGACAAGGACTAATAAAACCATATGATTTTAGTAGAAATCGTTCTAATAGGTGACATTTAAGAAGGGTGAGAGATAAGAAGAAATATTCTATCAACTCTCCAGTGACTATACTACTGTGGTCTTTCTTTAGTCATTTATCTGGTGGCCATTCCACCAACTAGTGTGTCTATTTTCATGCCATCTAAATGTGATGAGAACTAGAATTTGAACATTGAATATTTTCCTCTACCCCTTCCATCTCCCATGTAGGTCACACTCTAAACTGTAACCTTGATGCAGAAATGTGACCATTCCTACTGATATTGTTATGCTATTCTCTGAGCATTTTGGGGGATAAGGAGTGGGAATAAATCAGGTATATAAATAAATATTATACTAATATAATCAGCAAGAACTCTAGAGCTCAGCTGAAATTTGACAATTCATTTGGCAGAATGTAGACCTGGTCTCGGGATATTAAGGAAGGAGTACTCAGTCTTGGAAAAATGTGGAAACAAAACTTATAATGCCTTGATTTTATTTGGTGTAAAAAGCAGAAGACAGAAATCCTGATGGATTTTCAAGATTTTCCACAAGTATAAAGAACAGTTTGAAATCCCTGCTGCTTTTTTTTTTAACCTTGCCTGCTCAAAGGACTGACATATCATTTCTAAAATGTCTATAAATTGCTCATTAACTATTAGAGAATTTCAGCTCCGCTATGTCTTGAGAATATTCAACCAAATTCTCCCAATCTGTTTTTTATTCTTTCTTTTTTTTTCCAAACATAGCAGGAACTTTCAAAATACTTATTTTGATCAGTTAAAAAATCTGAGTACAAACCTTCAGAAACTTTTCTTCAACTCGTTACTGAAATTAGACTTCAGTCCACCCAACTTTCTCTATGCATTTATCAGGAGATGCTCTCATGTGCTTTGTTTGGTTTTCTTTTTCTAATTAAAGTATCTCACTGCATGATTAACTCCCTATCAGAGAAATTTCACTGCACTGGAAAAGACAACCTACCATGACAGTTGCAGGAAACCTATTGATGTTACTCATCAGAAAGAAACATATTCTTCTTCACAATGTAAAATTATAGCTGGAAGGTATAATGCCCATTAGAAAATAAATGGTGTCTGCTGCTCATTATGCTATGCATAAAACAAATTGCATATTGCCAGCACAATAGTCCATATGTCTATAGTATTGCCATTATTATAACAAGCATACCAAGCCTAATTTATGATTCCCCTGTCACAAAGCATCTAATTTCCCTTAAAAATCTATTGACTTCAAAATATGATATGATTAGCTGTTTCTCTGGAGGACATTAAGTAAGGCACAGATATATAATTTTGAACTAATTTCTCTATGAGCACTCTTCTTACTCTTATAAAGTAGGAATGATAACCTTAAAAAAGATATTCAGATGCTATGACATGTTTATTCTGAGATGATCAGAATTGTATGGACAATGGTTTTCCCTATGACTGTGTCTGATACTGTGGAACTCTATAGAAGCAAATATTAGACTTTATAGAAGTAGAATAGAAAGAATATTGATGCTTTTCAACTTTGATGTTAACAATGCCACAAATAGGAAAGAATAAATGGGTAATAAGAATAAATCAATCAAGAGTTCTCATTCAAGGCACAAATGACCAAGCTCAGATTATCATATTTCAGACATATCTTTTCAAAGTTCCATGTCCCTTGAGATGGGAAAAGGAAAGATGGAAAGAAAAGATGATTACCCTGGCAACCAGTATATTGTTGGAAGGTCTAAATAGCCAGATTGGGCACCAAAGAAGATCACTAAGAGTTGACAACTGACTTGATGGCATACCATCATTATTATGATATATATGCCTTCATTCGTTTTTATTTAAACTTGGAATTCAAGATGTGTATATGAGGCCTTGAGTCTAGGAGAAATTGGAGAGGATGTAGAGAAAGAAGGTTCTGCAAGTCTAAAGAACCGACCTTGAATATATTCAAGGTTAAATTGCAAGGCAAAATTCAACTCAAATCAACTTGCTTTGTTTTGTTTTACTTTGTCACATTGTGTTTTGTTTCATTTGGCTTTTTAAGTGAGAAAAAAATAGTATATTAGAGGTAGCTTATATCAGCTCCAGAGACTTGATCAATGAATTTTTTTGGAATTTTGCAAGCTAGTTGAAAGCAGAATTGAGCCTTTACACCTATGATGCTTGTCAGCTGTTTGGTGGCTCTCAGTTCAGCTGTGGCAGTAGAGCCAGCAGATCTAATTGTTATACATTTATCAGCATACCACTGTCTAGAATTCAACAGTGATATGTATTAAGGCTGCAAATCTGGTTCATTAACTTCTTTCAGAACAAGAAATTTTACCTCTTTCAAAGAGGTAAATATAGAAAAAAGCCCATGTCCCTTCATTGTCTGGAAAATAATGAGTTGCTATGTTTTTTTTTCAAGAAGAAGAAATATAGAGTGAGTTGCTACCTCAGCAATAGGGAAGTCTTTGCAGTCTTTCATCAACCAATGTTGTGCTGGCAATTATTTTTGTAATGCAACATTCAACAACTGACTTTCAACAAATAAATCTACAGTGTCTGTGGGTGTCAGAGAAGACTTTTGAGGGCTGTCAGGACAATCTGAATGGGAGAAATATTGTTGCTCACCATTAGCATTAACTAAAGGTGGTTGAGAGGTTATTTTGTCTGCCTTAATCTGTAAACTGATTCACCTTTCTTTGCATTAAGAATGCAAGTTGATTATTTTTGTTTAATACATCAAGGAAAGCTTTAATATGGGCCTTGACTCATCAGTCCCCTCAAAAAAGACAATAATGTGCATGCAGTAATTATGTGTTATAGTATTACATAACTATAAATATGTATATTAGAATAAATGTTACATACGTATGAGTATGAGTGCTTGTGAAAAAATATGAAGAATGAGAATTTTATTTATTTCAAATGGGGATTAATACTGAATTGGGGCATCATTCAACATGTGCGAAACTGACATGGAATGGATATATTTGAGTATGGCCATATCATATTAACAATACTTATGTGTTGTTTTTTAGAATAGAGAGGTATCCCACACAACGAATCAACCAGCTCAGAGGTTCCCTTTATTTATTCTTGGAATGAATATTATTGCTGACTCCAAGATTTCAGATTCATCAGTTCTAATAGGCAAATCTGTGCATTATTGTTCCCCTCCCCCATCTTTCTCTCTCCCACCCTTTCTTCCTTTTAAAAACCTGCATGATAATTGACATTGTTTTGGTTTATCCCCCCCCCCCATGTGCACATTGTTTTCATTTTGCAATCAGATTTCCAATTTTGAAAATTACAGACAACCAACCACTCTAATCACTTTTCATAAATTTAAAAAAAATAAGAAATGGGAGAGTTCCATTTCCATTCAGTTTCACACTGACAACTGTCACATCATCCCAATGGTCACATGATAAAAATTCAGACGCTTGGCAACTGATTCATATTTAAGACGGTTGCAGTGTCCCAGGGTCATGTGTCCCATCTTTTTCTGACCTTTTGACAATGGGGAAACTAGATTCACTGAACCATGTTGCTAATTTAACAACTGCAGCAATTAACTGTGGCAAGAAAAGTCATAGCCTGGAGCAAAATTCACTTAACAACTGTCTCAATTAGCTACCAAAATTTTGGGCCCAATTACAGTCATAAATCAAGGACCACCTGTACATTCAGTGGGAATAGAATTAGCATAAAAATATCATCTTGTAGCAAAATACTACGCATATCTTCTCAGAGTAAAACACAATATGTTCAGTACGACTTAGTTTTGGGATATACACTTACAGTAACAATGAGGTTTTCTGAAACATTAGGAATACAAGTAGTCCCCAACCGTTTTTTTAGAAACGCCAGGACTAAGTAACATATGACTGGTCCTTGCACTTTCAAATGTTGCAGAACCTCCCACAGTCATGTGATCAAAATTTGGGTGCTGCTAGGCAACTCACATACATTTAAAATAGTTGCAGTTCCCAAGACCATGTTATTGCCATTTATGACCTTCACAGCTGACTTCTGACAAGGGAAGTAGTTTGTTTTATTTAAAGACCATGCAATTCATTTAACAACAGAAGTAATTCCCTTAACAACTGCAGCAAAAAAGGCCATGACTCACTTAACTATCTTGTTTAGCAATAGAAATAGTGATGCCAATCATAAGTCAAGGACTTTAAGATAAATGTATTACTTTTGCTCTTTAAATAATCCATATTTACTTGTTTAATGATTAGCAGTTGTAATTGCTCCATTATTATTATTAAATATCGAGAGGAAAACACTTTAATAAAACAAAATACTGCTTTTTTTAAACATTGTGGTATTTATAAATCCACAGAGTGTGCCAAGAGAACTTATTAAAATCCTCTGCATGTATTTCCACACCATCATGGCAGAGTTCAGCTAACAGCTGAATGTTTTCTTCTTCAATTAATTGATTTTTTTAACCTTTACAAATTATGAAAAAAATAGCAATTCTGAGTCATGTGATTGTAAAACAAATTTCATTCCACAGTGAGGATGGATGGGATCTAATTAAGCACTGCACTAAATATACATTATCTGATGCATTTTTACCCATTAAGTGAAAAGTTATTGCTAGTTTCTTTATTAGATATGTTTACATCTTACAGCTTGGTGGACTCGAAAATGTATTGTATCAAAAGAAAAAAAAACATCAGTTTTACAAGAAAGTATCATATGATTTATCTACACAACTTTTTCATTGAGTCTTTGGGAATATTCATTTATTATTAACTTTCACTAGTGACAAATTTATTTGAATTTGTTGTGGGTGTATATATGAAGTTTGCTGCACTTCAAGGCTTTAAGTATAGATACTAACCAGCTGTTTTAAGAGCCCAGTTTGGACTTATAAAAATAGTTCACTGACTAGGTTCATCTGAGACACCCTAATTTGATCTGATGACCATATAAGTAGCAATTATAAAAAAAAATCCATAGAATAGACCAGTCTAGAAATAGAAATAGAAATGACTATTTTTAAAAAAAATCACCCAAGTTAGATGATATAAAAATGGTATTTAATTACAATATATATATATATATATGAATGCCAAATTCCATATGACATATCGTAGCTTTTGGACTATAATTTTTAAAACTCTAAATTTTATTTTCTGTTAATAAAATAATGTTATTCTTCTGATACAGCATGTGATACAATTTGTCCTACAGGGAAAATCTCCCATGTCATGCCTGCAGGTTGATTATTTTGAGAATGGAGAAACATGCAGAAGAATTTTTGATAGAGATTGCTGACACTCTTTCCTGAATGATATGGAACTGATTGTAAAAGATTGAGGAAATATACCAAGTTAGCTCTGAGATTTTTCCGTAAAAACACATCAATCACTACATTGGGTCAGCTAGCTAACAGCTAAAAAAATACTGACAATCTGATGACAAGAGAGGAAACAAATAGCAATATTCTGACTCATTCTCAGTCTCCAAATTCTTATTCCACCCCTATTTTCAGTCTCACTTCCCATCACTTCAAAACTATTCAAATGCACTAACTGGGACATCCATAAGTAGCCTAATTTGAAGACAAATACATCAGGCCCTGGGTTCCATATTTCTTTATTTTTCCATTTTCCCACCATGGTCATTGATATAAAGTTTTAAGGGTTGTTTTTTGTAGTATAGCTGCTTTCCACTACTTTTATGATACAGTGGAAAGGTCACTAACAAATAGATTTGGGTTGGAATTTAAATTTAAGATCCTTATTTATTGTTTTAATGTTTTATAGTGCATTTTATTCAATGTCTGTAAGGCACTTAGAGTTTCCTTTGGGGAGAGGGGTGACATACAAGTTTGATAAATAAAATAAAGACTCACTTATTGCTTAAGAACTTTCCATTTTCCTATAAGGAAATGAAAATCTGTTCCAAATTGTCAATGGAGATTGTCAATCATCCAGGTCATGGTTGTCCCAAAGGTGCTTTTCAGTTCTTCAGGAACTGAAGAAGCTTCTTGAATGAGAAACAAAACATTTTCAAGAAAAAAAACAACCTCAAGAAAGTCCAGTTGCCTTTTGGAAAGCACCTTTGCATCTGCTCCAAATTATTCTACCCTGCCTTGGAAACTTGCTTCAGCCAGATCCAGTATACATTCCTACTATACATTGAAATAAAGTAGAAATAAAATATACAATTTAGGGCTGTACTGCACTTCAGATTAAAAGGGGAAAAATACTTTACAGCAGATATGAGTGCACATGTAACACTTATTGACAACTCCTTAACTCAAGCACAGATTTTTCTAGGGTGTGATGCAGCTGTATAGGACAGAAGCCCAATCCTGGGGAAAGACTTATCAGTTTTAGGAATTGTCCTGGAAAAGTACCAAAATTTAAATACTGGAGATGATATATTGTACAAGGCTGTTTGTGAAGAAAATTGCAGGCTAAAAAAAAAGATTAAAAAGTGAGATGAGATTTGAAACATAAATGATACAAACGGGAACTTTATTAAATTATCTACCTGAAAGTTTTATTTTTTTAGATCCAGTACTCTTTGGCATTTGATCTACATATTTGTTGAGATATTATCATCCTAATATATCCATTACAATGTGAAATACTTGACACTGTTTGTGAGAGCAGTGCACTTTCTGAAATTATGTTAGCACCTTGGTAAAAGTCCAGTTATGAGGATAATTACACAGTTAAAATTAAGGATCTGGCTCATTCCTTTTCTTATCTATTCACTCTATAGATGTTGCATACTTAAAAAAAAAAGAATTGACTCAAACTGACTCAAAACCTCTTAGCTGAAACTGAAAAAAAAATTACTGCTCAGAGTTAACCGTATCTGTGGAAATTCAATTTTGGAGAACATAAAGGTGCCTCCGTAAAGTGGAGATAATGGTGAACATTAGTATTCCTGCCAGAGATTGGAACATGGGTTTCCTTTTTAAGGATACTTTGGACATTTTTTGTATCAATCAAGAGAGGGAAGGCAATGAGTCCTGGATCCTTACCAAATGATGGAGGATGAACATTCACTTGTGCAACGCGGTAATTTTAGCCTCTAGACTGTATAATTGTGTTATTCCCTCCTTTTAGACAGCAATATCTGTTACTGGTAAATTGCTAAATCATTCCTGATGCGTTTGGGAATCTTTTTGCTCATTTGTTCTTCTGAGCAATGACTCAGAAGGTTTCGATGATGCTATTGACAACCAATCCTTCAAATAGGAGAAGCAGATTATTATTTCTCTAGTTGGAGACAAACTTGGATTGTTGTTGCATAGTCAAAGTCCTATAGATTAAGATGATGCACATACTCAGAAACTGAGCCTCAGGTTTTATGGTGAACACAAGCACAGACTTATTGTCCCCTACTCTTAACTTTGCTTGATCCAGTGGGCAAGAGGATAATTTGTCGGTAACAGCTTCTTTGAATTCTTGTAAGTTCATATTTGTGCTATCAGTCATAACATCTAGCTGTCTTCTGCTAGTTTCTCTTACTATTGCCTTTTTTTCCCTCCGCAGCAAGGTCACTATTCCTTCCTATTTATTATAACAATCACATTGTAAAGCTTTCCATACAACCCTAAAAGAGAAGATTTGTGCTTGAAGTTGCCTTAACTTGAATGAGTGGGTTCTTTGGAGCAGCAGTATATTTTTCAAGGCTTACTCAGAAACCCAAAATAGCAGAAAGGTTCTGCCCTCATATGAATGTCAAACACTCACTCTGAATCATTTTCTAATGGTGTACGGCCCTTCTACCATTGCTGTTAGAGCAGTAATTGGGAAAACATCTGAAACAACACAGCTGGCGACCAGAGAGATTCTTGTCAATTGTAGATTCCTCCAGTTTTGTTTTGTTTTTTTTAAAGCTAGTATCTATTCTGGTTATCAAACAGCAGCAAATAAAAGTTAGTATTATCTCCAAACCAAATTGGCAAATTCTAATTGGTGTTAATATTTAATTAAATGTTGCAGTGAGCATCAAGTTGCCACAGTTAAGATCCAATAACTCTGGAGATGTGATAGTATCACAATGCTTTTAGTCTGTTCACTAGACTTGGATGTTAAACAAAGTACATGGAGTGTGTTATATGCAAGCCAAAAGAAAGATAAATGCCCTGCTCTCTGCTATGATATTGATCAATGCTGCACTCCAAAATAGCATATGCATAAATATTAGATACTGAAAAAGTACTCTGTCATTGTACAGTAGAAGCATTTCATTTGCTGCAATAAATTGCTCACCTGACAGGCTGAAGATTCAGTCTTCAATTTACGGGGATTTTTATTTTAAAAAAAATATTCTTAACTTTTGTTTTGTCCTGGCTTTATGATAATTTATGCTTCCCTTTTATCTTGTTACAAAGAGGAGCTATAGTAAATTATTCCTACATTCCCGTTAGCCAATCATGGGGCCTGATTATTTGCAGTCTAATTATGGAATAATAAATGGGGAAGTAACACATTTCCTCTTCCTCATTTATTCCTGTAATTAAATGGCAGAGTGTGCATCAATCAAGTAATCTATGCTATTAAGATTCACAAACTTTTGGGGAGAGGGAGATCACATTTTGCTTTGCTGGCAGGGGGCATCCATCAAGGTTTATAGCCACCTGTCAGATAATCAAAGAACACTAAATAGCTAATAATGACCTCCAGGTAGGATGGTAAATAATCAGCCAGCCAGCTTGCCAAGAGGTTTTCAGGAACCTGCCTGTTTTTGCATTAGCAGTATAAGCACATGGAGGTATGCAGTATTTGGGTAGATTTTATTTGGTTGCCAACTGTCCCCAATCCATTTTATCTAGATTCTGAAAGCCCTCTAAACCAATTTCTAATGAAAAAGGAAAGAAATATGATTAAAGCTAGAGTTGGCAGAACTCTCTTGTAGCTGTCAGAACATTAGCTGAATTGTGTAACATACATACCTTTTATATGTGATGGAAGGGAGACCCAGTTCACCCCCCCCCCATTTTTTGTCAAAAGTGATGCTGATCTTATGATGAGGTTGATTTCTCTTGGAAATCTAAAGATCTGCTTCCAGCTGAAGAACATACTGAGGAACATCAATATCCAATTTGGGACTGGTTTGTGTGGAATGGCTCAAAGGTTTATAGCAGCTATTAAAACAATGAGCCAGTTTGTCACAATACCAACACATCATGCAGTTCATCTGTATAATTTGGTATTTTGTTTTTATCAGGAAACACTATAATGGAACCTCAGTTTCCTCATTAGCATAGAGAGATCACCTTCTGCATTAAGGATGGATTAGTGGCTATAGTACAGTTCTGAGGATGTAGTGAGAAACAATACACTGAAATTCATTCCAGACAAAATGGAGATGCTCTTAGATAGGACTATGATTATGATAGGACTATCATAATGTTAGAAAATTATGGATATGCTGTTCAGAAGAGCATTGCAGCATGGTATATATTTTTTTTTTGGGGGGGGGCTCGACTGAAATTCTCTAGTCCCCCAAATTGAGGCAATGACCATGATCATTTTAAATCAGCTTTTGTTGATATGCCAACTGCATGATCTAACACTGTGGTAACTATCTAATAAGAAACATAGGCCTAACCCCAGAGTCACATGGCCACTTTTGAGTAACTGTTTGCTATGTTGTGAAATAGAGTGAAGTTATTGCTAGTTGATCTTTTGTTTTTGAGAAAGATGTTGATCACCATATTCTTGAAGCAATGGATTGTTACAATTCCACTTCTAGACTGGAAACAACTAGGTCTTGCCGTTTAGAAAACAATATATTATTAAGGAATTCAAAAGAAGGAAGGGAAGGAAATTCTCCACTTATCTGAATAAATCAGGACTCTGTTAGAGCTAAGAAGTGGCATAGGTTGTACTATATATGCCACTAGCAACCTTAATCCATCATAGTAAGTCCATCATAGTAAATGTACACAGTAAGTTTATTAACCCTTGTATAATAGAGTGCATAGACCTCTACCCTTGACCATGGCATGAGGAATATAGTGTTAGCTATTGAGGAATATGGCTGACTTTGGCTGCCTTCCATCTGTGACTTTTGGACAGATAGAAATATATGTGTACTGTTGCATCTGAATATTTTGGCAGCTTTTCACACCATCGGCCATGGCATCCTTCTGAGCATCTGGGATTAATCTTTTGCTCTGTAAATCACTATTGTCATTGATCTGCATTGCTAATGAAGATTAGCCAAGACTAGGCAATTCTGGATTAGAATGACTGAAATTTACCACCTTCAGAACAGCAGCTACAAATGATGCATTCAAATGCCTGATGACAATGTTGAGGTATTTCCAAGAACAGAGAATGTCAAAGACCTCAGTCAAATGAAGTGTGCAAAACTTTTGAAGTAATTATACAGCAAGTGCTTCTAAAGCCATCATTTTCTCCATTTTCACAGTAAGTGCATTTTAGAGTGCAGCTGGGTTAATGAGTGTTGAAGACAGCTTTAAAATTGGTCCAGAATTATAATGTTAATGAGGCAATGCTCACAATTTAATGAAATGCTTCAGTCATTTTTCTATTGTCCACATTCTTCTTGTTGGTGATGGCCTCAGAATGGCCATGGCATGATTCCCATTTGCCAGGTTTTGTCAACCAAGGAAATTTTGTCTTTAAGGTTTAGAAATTCAAATTTCTTGCCAAAAAAGATAAAACTATCTGTTTGGCTTACTGCTCATTCAGCTGCTATGAGACATTGGCCATTCCTTTATGACATAAAAAAATGAATTAACTGTTTTATCATGATCCCCTCTCCTCCAATACCTTCCTATCTGGATTTTTAAAACATAACTTTCTTTCCTGAAAAAGAAAATATATCCTATAATATCCCAGAGTTTCCCCCTTGATAGCAGCTGATGAAACATCTTTCAGAAACAGTAGCCAATCTAATTCTCTCTGAAATACAAATTTATGTCAGTTTTTTATCTGATACTTACATGTCATAGTAAAAAAGTCTGCTACACTTTCTCTTTCATAATTGATCAGACCATAAATCTTGCAAGTGAAGAAATCCAATAAATATTGTCTTGAAACACACACTTATTACATGTATTCACTAGAATGTTTGATAGTCTCTTGATATTCACCAAAGTGAAATTTTCAAGGTACATTCTAATTCTAAGGGACATGCATACATTTTTAAACAGATCATCAGTGAGAAGATAATACTAAAGAAAAGGCAAGTGATTCCCTCTTGCCAATTTTTTCTTACCAGAAAGTCTCTTAGAAAAATCAGAGAAAGGCACCAAAATAAAGATTTGGACATACCTGTTTTTCAAATTATAACAAACTGTTTTGTTTGGTCTGGAAAAAGTGGGTGCCAACTGTTTCCTTTTGCAGTTACTCTGCCATGGAAGAACCTGTCACATTGCACTTGTTCTGCTAAAAACCTGGGCTGATTTTTCTTTTGCATCCCTGCTTTTTACTACAGTAAAAATGTTGGCTAGGAAATCAGTCAGTCTAGAAAGTTTTGAAACGAATACAAGCTCAAACTTTCAAGAACTCGAAAGGAGAGCCAATCTGCAAGCATTCAAATATAAAGTTATCACTGCCATTTTTTTTACTGTTGTATTAATTGTGCCTCTTCCCAGCAGACCGTGTTTGATAGTAAACAGGCATCATCTCCAGGAATGAGGAGATGGCTTGCCTCATCATTTAAATGCAATAATCTAACCCAGACAAGCATTGGGAGAACAGCACTGTGGAAATGGTACTATGTCACAATCCATCATTAACCTTCTGAGCTGCTGCATTACTGAAACAGCCCCTTAAATGAATAGGTCACAATTGATTTGCAGGCTCTGAAATGTGTTAATGCTATAGAGACTTATATTCTATTAAAGTACACAGAGGAAGTAGAAGAAAGAATGAAAACTAAGTACTCTCTATACAGACTGTATAGATTTAGCAGGAGAAATAAATGTCTATGTTTGACATTATAAAGTCATTTTAGAGAGATACTCCATAGAACCTGAGTGCAGGATAAGAAGCAATGGGTGGAACCTTGTCAGAGGAAGATCCAACCTGAAAATGAGGAATTTCCCAACAGTGAGAATGATTAATCAGTGGAACATTTTGCCTCATGGAGTTGTCAGTGCGCCATCAATTGAGGTTTTAAGAAAAAGTTTGCAATAGTTTGCTTAGTGACTGTTTGAAGTTGCAACAGCAGTGAAAAAAGTGACTTATGACATTTTTCACACTTATGACTGTTGTAACATCCCCATGGTCAGGTTATTTACATTTGTATGCTTGACAACTGTCTCACATTTATGACCGTTACAGTATCCTGAGGTTATGTGATCACCTTTTGCAACCTTCTGACAAGCCAAGTCAATGGGGAACCCAGATTCATTTAAATACCATTTACTAATTTAACTGTAGTGATTCACTTAAGTGAGTTTTGCCACATTTTATGACTTTTGTTAACAAATTTCTCACTTATCAACATAAATTTGGGGTTCAATTGTGCTCGGAATTTGAGGGCTATCTGTATAAAGACTTGTCTTGGGCAGTGGGTTGGATTTGAAGGCCTCCAAGTTCTCTTCCAGCCCTGTGATTTTATGATAACGTATATATTTTCTAAGGGAGGATAATACTCTGATCGTATAAATACCACTTTCAATTCAGAGTTACTGTTAATTAGCTATTACTGTTTTGATTCCTTCTCAAGGAATGTACTTTTCATAATTTAGTGCATATCTTCCCTTGTAGTCCCACCGAAGAAATTCACCATGGCAGCTTCTTTTTAAGTCTTCATGAAGTTCCCCATTCCATACCTGAAGCAGCATGGGGTCACCATTTTCCTTCTTAGCCTGACACTTTTTTTTTCTTTTTCTTTTGCAGTGGATATAATTTTATATGCTTCACCAGCCATTCTGCTGGGGCCATAGTCAGGTGACCCCTTGGAGGTTACAGAGAAAGCTACAGTTTTCTATGCAAATATTTATCTTGGGAAAAAGACAAATATTTTTTTTTTAAATCAGCTCTGTCATGGAGCTCAGAAGAGGGCCTCAAAGTTATTAACAAATTAAAATAGCAACTTCTAAAATGAAGGAGCAATTAATGATGAATTAGCAATGTCCCTTCAGAGTAGATATCTTGAATTGAACCTAGGTAAGTTTAAAGATTAAGCTGTTTAATTGCTGCTTTAGGAATGCTGGATTTTTCATAAATGTGAATCCAAGTGTTAATACTGATTTTTCTCTGTTCTATTTCGATAGCAAGCCTCAATTTCAAACCCAATTAATAGGAAAGTTTCAAAGGCTTTGTCACAATTGCAAAAGTTTTAGTTTAATCAGAGAAAATGCAGCAATCTGGGGATATTGTACAGTGCAGAAACTGAACAGTACTTTTTTTTTAAGGCATTGCTCTCAAGTGAGCTGTCCAAGGTTAACATTTCAGGCAACACTTATTTTCCTGCTATGTTTTAGGAAGTTTGATCTCCTCTTAGAAGGCTGGTTGCAAAATATTGGTATGCTGCCAACACTCATTGGAATGAATGAATCTTCTAAACTCTTTGTGGTTTGGCTTGATTTATATTTCCTGAAGTTCACTTCTCACAATCAGGGAATTCCTCAAAAGCTTGTGGCCCATTTTGTTTGTTTACTTCACTGTTGCTTTCTTAGCAGAAGAGGATCAATTGCCTGGTTCTGCTTTTCTCCTTCATGTTGCCTTAAGAATGGAAGTGATAGGTTTGGGGTTATGTGAGTGCAGGGGAGAAGGTTCATGGAGCTTCTGTGAAACAGTTTGAAAATATTCCCTACAGCACTTTTAGGTGGAGCAATTGATTTCAGCCAGGGGGGGTTATTCTGGGTATATCAAGAATATTGACGCATTAGGTCTAGCAAATAGCCAAGCTTTAAGCTGAAGGTACCAAAAGATTACTCCATAAAGAGTTTGAGGAGTAAGCTACATTTTAGCTCAAGTGGCCACATTATATCTAAGTCATTTATCACTCACACAAAATCAATTATACTTTGAATATGCTAGACTTCAGCCATCCTAAATCTCAGGTCTTTAATAGGAATCAAAACAAAAGTCAAAACTACCTAGTTTTTGTTTGCAACCTCAATAGAGATTTGAGGGCAAGATTAAGAAACTATGTACAATGGCTAGGGAAAGGAGAAAAGTTTTGGGAAAAGGCTACCACACTTCATATGCTCAAAGAGCAATTTCCATGTACAACTCTATACTCTATGGATGTGTATATACCATTAAAACAATACAAATATTGAAAAGCATATAATGTTTTTGAGAAGAATGGAATTTCCTATGTGATGTTGTTCTTGCGGCTTGTGACCCCACCTCAAACAGTGCCTGAAGTTTCTCTAATTTTGAGGAACAGATTTTTGGGGTTCACAGGAGGTTGCAAATAAACAGAGTTCTCTTCCAAGGTAGTACCATGAAAATTAAAACAGCAGCAAGCCAAAGAAAATAATAAAAACTGAGAACAGCAAAAAATGAACTTCAATAGAGTATAACAAACAGGAACAGTAAGACTAATAGAATGAAAATATCCAGAGTGTTACTATGAAAAAAAGAAAACCTCTTTTCAATCAATAGAAAGAAGGGCAGAAGGTATAATTGGTTTTTTTTTAATTTCCCTCCTTTTTCTCTTTTTCTTTTCTTTTTCTATATTTTTATTACATTAAAAATATTTCATATCTATATCTGTACTTTTAGCTATCTTCTACAAGTTGTTCCCAATTTGCCTCAGACAGCAGTATCTAATCGATAGTGTAAGAAGTATGGAGGACAACCTAAGCAGAAACTGATTGTAGCAGATAGAGAAGATGAATTAGATTTATGGGTTGTGTTCAACACTCATTGTCTGTTGTATCCCATTGGTAGGCTATACAGGTAAGTAGGCATTCAGACTGAAGTAAAAGAAAAAGAAATGCTATGAAACTGAATTATGAAAGAATAATTTCAAAACTGTATAGGGCTCTGAAAAACTCTTCTGTCAAAATTTGTATATTAGACTGTCACTTTCAGAGAAAGATCACTGAACAAGTTAATGAACCATAACTATATCTGGAGCAGAATATATTAACTCTTTTAACTGAACAAATAATAGCTTAACCTAGAAAATAGAGCTTTTTATCTAGATATGAGCCACAATATTATCTTCAAAATATTATTTTCATATTTACTTTTTGGGTAGGCAAGCTGTCTTCATATTTTAGGACACAGGTCCCATAAAGGACTATCTGGATATGATGGCAGAGCTAGAAATCAAAAGCTTTTGGTAGGCAATATTTTACTTAACCAATTAAATATGAAATCTTTTCTGATTAATCTATTAATTAGCTGTATATTCTAAATTTAATAAAAGCTGTTTTGATCTAGTTCAAATACCAACCTTTCAAAATACACAAAGTTAGGAAGTAGACATCACAAAAAATGCTAAAATTCTATTTTATTGATATAGGTTACAATACAGAAACGTGAAAGCCTGGCAACATGTCCGCTTCCCTCCATCTTATAGCAAAGAGCATCAAGGAAAAGCAATCTTGAGATTCTTTCTCATGCCTTCCTCTTTTCCCAATCTAAGTTCATATTTCATTTCTAATGGTTGTCTTATGTTTTCTTCAGGACTACTTCCATATCCCTCTGCACCATACAATTACTTGCCAGCCACAGGAAAAGACACTATTTTAATTTCAAACACAGATTTTATTCCTTAGTAAGATAAATGATTACAAATAAGTTTTCTTCAAACCAGTTAGGATGCAGCCCCTAATATAGAACTAATCAGCCAAAATTGGCTAAAGAAAATTGGCGTGTTTTCTTAATGTGATGATTGAATTAGTTTCCTATCTGAACAGAATGAACTTGGAGTTTGTCAACAATATTTACAACCCAAAACACCTATTTAGCCTAGATCAACTCATTTAGAAAAGTCCAAATTAACATTGTTTTGCCAGCTAATTCTAGAATGCCAGACCCAGATTCTGAATAGAAATAGTTATTACTATCTATGCTTTTATAATATCAGGTTAGATGCTGTAATGTATTGTACACTGTGATGCCTTTGAGATCTGAGGTTTGGAGACCACATATTATTCAAACCACAATCACTAGGCTGCTTAGTGGGATCAGAGATTAAGAATAGATCACCATTGCTTCTGATCCATGTCCAAATACAAAGCTGAAAGTCTATTTATGGCAGGAGACATCTTTCTCTCCAGCAAGTAAATGCTATCCTGCAGAATCTCAAATAAAGGATTCTCCCCTAGGGCAGCATTTCTCTGACATTCTGCATTTATGATCACTAAATGAACATTTGGAAAATATGGAAACCACCTAATTAAATCACCGCATTTTCAATTTTTAAGTACATAGGCATATTTTTGAGGGGAAAAAAATAAGTGTTATAGTTGCATTTGTAAATACCTTTCCATCTCTTCCATTTTTAAAGGCCCTTTTAAACCAAGTGTTCTACCAATAAATTAATCCAAAATGATTTACTTAGCAAAATAATTTCATGCACCCCATGTGATTTAATAGCAGCTTTTAGTACGAATTTCATTGTAAAGATCTTCCAAGGCATTCCCTGAATGCCATATTTTTTATATCAGTGAGCAGAATTGTGCAATTCCTATTGTTGCACCAGAAGATTATCCAATTTAAGGGAAGACAATATGAACTGTAGGAGAGGAGTACTACAACATTAAAGGAGCCTGATTTCTTGATTGACAGTGAATGTGGGGAGGCTTAGGTAATTGGTAGACACTAGTTTATGAATGGAGGGAGATTGGGCCACTTGGTCCTTTACCACAGACCCAGTTTGTGAATCACTACCCCATAGAATTGGTCCTTTTTTCATCTTTCACATATCGGAAAGATAAGATTTTCTTAGCTGTTGAATCCCTAGTGCATTTTACTCCACACAATAGTATGATCTGTTATTATATTGTGTTTCCTAATATGATACTGCCTTGGAAATGTTAAGAAGGGTCCACAGATGCTTTAACTGAATAAAATGTGGTTAGACTTCATTGATTTTAAAATATTTTACAAATCTTTTCTTTGTCACATTTGGTTACTACATGTGTTTTTTCCCCCACCCTTGATGTAGGATATACTTTATGGAGATTAATGAGACCCAGGAACTTTGGTAGTTTTCTGCGGTTGCATTCCTAGATTAGACAATATGTTCCCATTTTATAATATATCAGGTCTTCAGCTTCATACTCTTCTGATCACAAACAGAAAGGCTTCCTGCCCTTTGAAGATACTGTCTGACTTAGAGCTACTCTGAAGGGTCTAATTCTTTATTGTTAATCTTACTTTAAAGTTGCTGGCAGAGAAGGGGACTGTGTTTGATTTTATGGAGCTTTTTTTTTTCAAATAGCTGGTGGATAAAATGGGGGACAGTGCTTGGTTGACCTTATCTGGACTTCAAAGCTAAAGGCATCAAGCCTGGTTACTGCTTGGATAAGAAAATGCTTGGATAGGAAATCCCAAGCCTATAGGATATACAAGAAAGTCAGACAAAATATCGTGAGGCAATTTCAAGACACTTATATACTGTAGTCAAAAATACTGCATGAGTCACTTCCATGAAGTTGCCAGGAACTGAGTTTCACATGAAGGACCTGTATATGAAAATCTAAAGATGATCAGCTATTGTTCAAGATATTTCCAACTATGTTTGTTTTCTCTGCCTTATTTATTCCTTTTTGTTCTGCATAGTTTGTGTTGTTTCTTTTCTTTTTTTCTTTTTTTCAAAATGTTCTTAACAATTTATAAACCATTTGGAGTCATTTGGAGTTGGGCAGCATATACTGTACATTTAATAATTTGTCATTATTATGACCCTGACATTTTGACAATATTCCTTCTTAGAAGTGTTTGACCACAGGTCATAAAAAGTCACTAATGTGCATGGAAAGTGGTTTGCTGTACTACTAGCATGATAGGTACATTATATCAAATTCTATTATAGTTTTGAAAAAATGTTTCTGTATTTGGAACTTTATGTAAACATTTCATTAAAGAGGAGGCACTTCTATGAGACAATCGTGGTATATAAAAAAGAAAAAAATTGCTAAAACAGAGATTTTCATATTCAAAACTACTCCCAGAACATTACAGATCAATAGGTTAGAAGTCAGTAACCGCAGGCAAAAATATTTGAATTATGTATGTGTAATATTCATAATTTTGCTTTATTACCATATTTTAAAATATGAAACGATTATTGCAATGGTTTTCAGTTTTTGTTTGCTTTGTTTCTTTATAATTTCTTATGGTTAAAATCTGTTTTAGGGGAGATGCATATCAAACTCAAGTAGTAACCAATTCCAATACTCCTTCAGAAATTTTGTTTTTAGAACTTAAGTTGATTTGGTAGATTACAGGATGTATGCATAGTGCATGCAAAAACTGCATAAATATACACAATATGCACAATAAAATATACACAAGTAGTCCTGATTTAATGTCTGCTCTGTTTAGCAACCGGTCAAAGTGATAATGGTGCTTGAAAAAGTAACTTTACTACCAATCATTGCACTTATGATTGTCGCTGCATCCCATGGTCACATGATTAATAGCCATTAGTGCATTTCACAGCTGGCTTCCAACAAACAGAGTCAATGAACAAGCCAGCAGTCATTGGAAGTTGTCACATGACATCTCCCTTAATGATGATTTGCTTAATGACTATTGCAGAAGTGATATTTTAAGTCCATCATGGTCATGTTTCACTCAATAGCCATGTCTCTTAGTGATGGAGTTGCTTGTTACAATTATGATTGTTAAGTGAAAACTACCTGTACTTGAATCTGAGTCCTATTTTCACTTCATAACATTGTTGCTGTATTTCTACAGCTAGTTCATATTCTGCTCCCTGCTGCAGGATGTTTTAACTTAGGGATGGAAAGTACAAAGTTTTACATTCAATCCACAGTCTCTGACATGGATTTCTACCATTTTGAGGCATCATCATCATCATCATCATCATCATCATCATCATCATCATCATCATCATCATCATCATCATCATCATCATCTTGTATTGTATTGCAGGCTCATTCTGCCCACTGCCAGGTGCTCAATCTTGACCAGCTCAGGGTTGACTCAGCCTTCCGTCCTTTCAAGGTCAGTAAAATGAGGACCCAGATTGTTGGGGGCAATATGCTAACTGCTTAGAGAGGTGTATATGCAGCAGTTTATAAGTTTAAATGCTATTGCTATTGTATTCTATTGTACTATGTTATAATAAAGCCTTAAACTCATATACTCAATCTGTAAGGAAAATTGAGAAATAACCATAGGCTGTCCAAAGATGAGAAATGATTTTACTCACTCGACTCATTATTCCACCTTGATCAGGGCTCCTGTCTTTTGAAAAACTGGGTCTAAAAGCTGCCAAATGTGAAGATACCGCTAATAAAAATAATTGAATTATGTGAAAACTATATGGGTCATGTTGAAATTACATTGTCAATGTCACAAAGGAAGGGAAGGCATAGTATCTATTATATTTCAGTTATCTGAATCCTATTAGAATGTAGAAAGAAGACTCATCCAAAGATAAAGGGAACCCCTATTCCAAATGAAGGAGTTATATATAGCTATGTAGGGGTTCTAACATCATCTCAACAACTTTGTCTTCCAATTTCATGACAAATATGCAGAACCATGCTTGAATAATGTTTCATGATTTTAAAATTATGGATTTATTTTTTTATTTGTTATTGAATTTAGTACACATACATTATTACAGGTTACTTTTTTTTTAAAGTGGATTTTGTTATTACCCATATTCTGCTGAGACACAAATCAGTTTGTTTGTAGATGAAATACAAATCATTAGCATGTTCCAAATGAAATACTCTTAAATCAAGAGTAGAGATAGGCAACCCCATCATCTTTCAAGTTTGACAGAGTCCAATGTGTTATCCTCAGGTGCATCCTAACAATATATAGAAGATCATCCAGTTCTTTATCTACGAACCATACTTTCATGTTCTGAAAAGCTATTACAATAAAGAGTCGACTTGCTTTGAATAAAAGCAACAACAAAATGATCAGATATTGGATTGTTAGGGTTAGTTTTTTTATCTCTATGTCTCAATTCCATTATCAGGAAAGTAGAATTAAGACAAACCACATTTTCAATAATTTACATGATGCACAGCTTACTTAGCAAATGTAAAATAACAAGGGTTTTTTTTTTTTGTTTAAAGCAAGCTGCTTTAAAAGTATTCACCTGAAATCAAATCAGGCCCAATAAAAATGTACAAAGCCAGAAAGTCAGATTGGTCACTGGAGAAATTATTAATGGTCCTTCACCTGAGTCACCTGAGACTTATCTTTAAAATTATATATACCAAATCCATAGAGCCAGATAATTGTCAAGATGGTCCACATATTTCCTAGGATCTTGCTTCGTACTCATGTAACAGTTTACCTTGTGCAGCATGTGAATGTGTCCAATTACAATATTGCAATCTATGCTATCATTCATTTTGGGTGCTTCTTACTGGAGTTTGGAAAGAATTATCAGAGTCTTAGAGCTTATTGGTTGATGGATGTTGTTCTCTATTAATCCTTCATTCTCTGCTAATGTGCATTTTTCTGTACAACTTCCAAAATACAATCTTCAAGTTATAGCAAATATACCTGTTTGAAAAGTGTGCTACAGTTTGATATAGGCGAACCTCAGCAGTTCACTGAATACTTTGCAGAGGTAGGAATGTCTCACCAGCTAAGTCAGTACTTATCCTTGTCTCTAATATCTTTGACAACTTCCTTTACCGTGAATGATGCTATAGCACAATGCTTACAACACTTGCTTTGAAACCCACATTTTTTTTAACAAATTGTTAAATTTTTGAATGAATGCATGACGAACTGCTGGATTTTTTAAAAAAAGCACAGAAAAAAGTATTTTTTAATCTGCTGGATTTCAAACCAACAACATTCTATATATAAGGGGATAATCCAGTATAAATCAGTTATTCCATTGCACTAGAATATTATTTTGTTTAAATTACAGGTAGTCCTCGACTTACAACCACAACTGAACCCATTTTTTTTGCTGCTAAGCAAGACAGTTGTTAAGTGAATTTTGCCCCATGTTATGACCTTTCTTTCCATAATTGTTAAGTGAATAATATGTGTTAAGCTAGTAACACATTTGTTCAGTGAAACTGGCTTACTCATTGACTTTGCTTGTCAGAAGGTTGCAAAAGCTGTTCAGGGGACTGCAGGATACTGCAACCATCATAAATACAGACCAGTTGCCAGGTGTCCAAATTTTGATCACATGACTATAAATCCTGCAATGGTCATCAGTGTGGAAAAGTCATAAATAACTTTTTTGAGTGCCATTATAACTTTGAAAGGTCACTAAACAAATGATTGTAAGTTGAGGACTGCCTATTATGCAATCTTATTAAACACTTGGCCAGGTAACAATTGTGTAATTATGGAAGGGGAAATAGCCACATTGCTAAAGTACATCTAGTAGAAACTTCAGGTCCCATGAAAGTCTCCTCAGTATAGATTAGAATTTGATAATTTCAAGAGGAGGTAATATCAGTCTTTTGCTCTTTCGATATAATTCTAGATTTCTTGGTGTTGCTAAGGTCACACATAAAAGACAAAAACTATATTAATCACACAGCATTGAAAAAAGTCACCTGGGCCTATTAGTGGTTAATATTGTGAAAATTATTTTAAGTAAGTTAGGATTGTGATGTAAAAAAAGCAGCATGTGCTATTTAATACTTTGAGTGGAATAGCATTTTACATGAAATCCAATTATGTGAGTTTCCTTCTAACTTTGAACTATATTGCAAATCAACCTATGCTTTGGGTCACTGTAACTAAAGTAAATAGTTTATTGAATAAGTCTCCAGACCATTTCAATCTACTATGGGTCACTGAAACATCCATGCTTTTACTTTGGCAAGCAGAGGACAAGTTTATCCGGAAGGCAGGTGAAAGCCCTGAGTAGATGTACACCAGCAATTACACAGTTTTAACAAACAATCATAATGAAGGGCTGCAGGCAGTTAGCCATATAGTTGAAGGAGTGGATGAGTTAGCAGGACCTTCACATTGTGTGAGCAGAACTTCCTTCTGCCACAGTGAAGAGAACATCAGCTGTGGGAGATCTTACAGACTCCAGCTGCTGCTCAATCCAGCAAAAGAGACAGGAAATGCCACAGACCTGGAAGAATGTCATAGGGATCTTCAAAATAATCCCAAATACACCCTCAAGACAAAAGTGGGAGGAGCAAAATATAAAGGGGGATTGGAATGTAGCCTTCCATATTAAGCTTTTAGTTGTATTACCCACATTAATATGAACAACAGACAAAATATATTATGGTACCTGTTCTGAGCAAGGACCCATTGGTAGAACTGAATACAAACCAAATTTAACTATTAGGCTTGCAGGGGACTCTAAATCAGTTCTACATTTAACTGCCTGGAATTTTGGTTGTAAAACCATTTGGCTTCTCTCTTTCTGGTTATAAAACCAGAGAACCTCTCTCGATCATCAGTGGCAACCACTGAAACATGTCTCAATGGAGAAGAAAGGCTCCCTGATCATTTCAGAAATCCTCTGCATGAATTCTTAACTCCTGCTTTTTGTGCAGAACATTTGTTCTTCATCGTATTCTCTCCAAAATCCAGTGTATCCGTTGAAAATTGCATGGCTTGCTTTTAACACCTGCTCGGTCTCCCTATCATTAGAAGGCTTTTGTTCATTACGCTGGAAGTAGAAAAACCGTAGGGTAAAGGAAAATTCAGATGGCTTTTTGGTTTTCTTCCAGCATCAAGCAGAGTCTATTTTCCTCCTGATCATTGAGTGGATTCATTCTAGTGTGTATCAAAACCAAAACCAAAACAAACCAAAGAAGGAACAGCTGTTGTCAAACCACCACCCCCAAAAACCCCCCCAACCAAACACAGAACCTCAGTACAAAAATCCATTGTCCACTTCTTTTTAGGTGAGAATGCTAATTTGGAAAATATATGCACACATGATCTGGGAGGAAAGAAATAAACCTGACTACCAAGCTGTTAAAGTCACAGGGCTGTGAATCACATTTCTGATGAGAGAATAAAATTATACATCCAGAGAGAAAGAGAAAGGCACCTGTACTTTCTCACCTCAATATTTTGCACCTGAAAAAAGGGCTTTCTGGAATGTTTACACTTCATTCATATCAGACTAATTGAAAAAAGAGGGATGGGTTGTCTATTGCCAGGTAATTTATTTAGCCAAGATAAATGAGAAAAGGAGCTGGCAGTCTGATCTCAGACTTTGCAAAGCTTATTTGCTTTAGCTTGAATAAGATCTCTGTTTGGAAAACTACAAGTAATTGTCAATCAGATGTACAAAAAGAAAAAAAAAGAAAAGTTTTCTCAAGATTTTTTTCTTTGCTTCCAAAAAAAACCCCATACCTTCCTTCATTGAAAGATCAACATCTTAGCACCCAAGCATCTGCTATCAATTTGTTTAAAAAAAACAAACTATCAGAATGCTTAAAATCACATCAAAAATCCTAATTCCAGTAATGCACAGCACTTAGTTTGTGGAACAAGACTGCAGTTAGGTTAAAAAAGAAAAGCCAAATATTTTTAATTGCTCTCTGAGCCACCTAATGACAGGTAATTGATAATGATTATGAGGAAGGGTAAACTGTGAGGTAGCAAAGGATTTTCCTCTCCCTCATGCGCATATATATATTGCTCCTTCCTGCTGTCCTTCTGGAAATCTGCCAGGCTAATGGCTCTTGACCATAGCTAGTTGTAGAGACTAG
>JANHFL010002165.1:148951-174355 GCA_032468155.1 Oxyrhabdium leporinum
TCGTCTTCTCCTTTCTCTCTGAGGAGTTATATATTGAATTCAGTCATAAAGTGGGTGGGGTAGCTTAATTTGAACCCAGCTTTGTAACCACGTTTTAGCACAATTTTGAATCCAGTTTTAACAGGTAAAGTTAAGCTAGTGTGATGTTGCAACTAGGGCAGACCAGTGAGGGTATGACTATTTAGTTCCATAGATAACGTAATGATTGATATTGTTTGCGTGATAGCCAATGATAAAGCATGAACTCACCATGTCCCTAAGAACGAACCTTAGATTCCATTGTTCTTCTAATATTCAAATTCTACTATTTTAATTCTGTACACATCCAAAATGTGACAAGTTATTTATATTTTGCAGAAGGCTAACTTTGGTTGCAGATCCATGACCAAATTAAAAAATCACCTGCTTGTTATGAGGAGGCCAGGGCCCAAAAGAGCCTCAAAGCTGAATCCTTGACCCCTGGGCTTTGGTTGCAATATATCTTCCTTAATGTCCATATTTTTGATATAGCAATTTCACCAGAAATCAAATTTCTAATATAGTGATTTCTTCAGTGATGATTGGGGTGTGATAGGAATTTAATCTAATATAGTTAGAGATTATCAGGTTGAGGAGTTAGGAATTATGCATTTATTACAAGAGGTGAGCTGACTTTTTCAAAGCATTTTTCACCACTCGGTGTGAAAATCTATTCAGGAATGATAGAGATCACATTAGCAAGTGTGAAAAGCTATGAGTCTGCATCAGATGTGAGAATTTGCATATAGGAGGTTTCTTACTGTGTAAAAAAGTTTGAGCAAGTGCAGACTTTAGATGGTTGACTGTACATAATTACTATAAATTTGCCTCTGCACTTCTATAAGAAAAGATCTTGTGTCCAGCTGTGACCAATATAGATCTATAAACCAGTCTATGAATTATATGTACTATTACAAAAGAAAGGAGTACTGTATTTTCCCCATTCTCTGGGTTCATGGAAGTTTTCTGACATACATTCACAGATTTGCCTTTCTGTTTCTTTATTTATCCCAGTGCTATACAAATATGAAGATCCATATGGTTTTAAGAAATGTAATAAGTATTAAGCAATGAATTATTTATTTACCTGGTTGCATTTACAATCTAATATCCCCCTGGGAAAAAAGCTTCCCAAAGTGACTTATTAAAAGTTTAAAAATATAATAATAGAAGTAATTAGAAAGCAAACAAGAACATTCACAGAGTATGATATAAAAGAACACTAACCACAAAAAGGCATTATTTATAGGAAACATGCATGGTTTAATAATCACCTATATAAACCTCATCTATATGAGAACATAAAGGGATGATTTGGAAGTAAATCTAAAACAGTTTCTGGAGATCTTATTTTCCTCTGTGGGTTAATTTGGAAATCCAGTCTTTAACTAACTGAAATCCTAATGATTTTAGTCTGGTTCTAAGCACTGCTAAGTCACCTAAGTGCCCGCAAGTGGCATGTGTGTTTAACTTTGTATTTAAACAGCAGTCAGTGCATTGGATGTACGTCTATGCTTAATCAACAGAAAGACTTCAGAAGAAACTCCTCAGAAGAAGGGACGGGAAGGGAAGGGAAGGGAAGGGAAGGAAAGGAAAGAGGAAAGGCAAGGAAAGGAAAGGAAAGGAAAGGAAACGAAAGGAAAGGAAAGGAAAGGTTTGTTACTTTCTCAACTTCTTTCCACGCCTCGAATCCCCTCCTTCGCTGCCCTCCCCACACTGCTCCTTCCTTACCATTTCCACTGCACGGGGATCCAGCTGGCTGGGCGGCGCAGGTACCGAAAACTGGATTTTCTTCCGCTCCTTGGGGTCCATCACGAAGTCCGGGAGTCAGACAGCCTCCTACTTCCCACAAGAAAAACTCTCCCTCTGGATTCCCTCCCTTTGCCTTTGCCTCTTTTCAGTCCCCAGGATCCCCTTAGTAGCAGGAGCTGCCCGGTGCCAACTTCGTGCGCTGCAAAAGCAACTGAAGGTGGCAGAGCTCAACTCTCCTTCATGGCTGCGTTCGGGGAGGCTGGAGGTAGCGATGGGAGGGCAGGCGAAGAGGAGGAGGCAGGAGTGGGGGAGAGGAAGGGAGGGGAGGGAAGCTTGGTCTATTGCCAGCTGCAGCCTGAATTATTGAGTCCTCCCGAGGAGCAGGTAGGCATCAGTACTCTGGCTCCTAAGAAGCCCTCAGCTGGACACCTATTAAAACGACGCCACTCAAAAGAGATCTGTAGCTGCCCGTCTTAGCCCTTTCCGAAGAGCAGCAGAGTGCTACGGTAGGGAAAAGTTAATCAAGAAACTAGCTTTCTTGGCAAGTCTTCATCAAGCCCAATATCTTTATTTCCCTGTCCTGTCCTCCCAATACGTGCCCCCCCCCCCAGCCTTTTCTTTAGGTTTCAGTCCCAGGAGATTAATAATTGTATTGCAAGACATTTGAAATCATAAACAGCCAAGAATTGTAGAGCTGGGAGAGACCAGATGAATTGCCTACTCCAATGCATTCCAGTCTTGACAACTTTAAGATATGTGAAGTTCAGTCCCCAGAATTGCCCAGCCAGCATGTTAGCGTGGAGAATTCTGGGACTTGATGTCCATAGGTCTTATAGTTGCTAAGGGTGGGACAGTATGTGCCAGTCCAACTCTCTGTAAAGTATAGAAAACCAGTTAAACTATTTTGGGAAGTGGCTGTCCAGCTTTTTTTTTTTTAATTCTCCAGGAATGGACAGCCAAAAACCTCAATTGATAGAGTGTTCTACTGTTGGACTGATTTTACAATCAGGAAGGTTTTCCCTACGCTTAAATAAAATTTGAACATCTTATTTCTGATGCTGGTTTGTGCCCAGGAATCTTGTGGCTTCTGAAAAAGAGCAATGGCTTCTACCAGAAATCCTCCATTTGATTTCCAGCTGGACTACAGTTTCTGTGACTCTACACAAATGCCTGCATTCTCATATCCTGAATCATGTAGGAGTGAAAATACGATCAGTGAAGCCAAAAGAAAACAGCCATGGCTTTTTGCAGAATAACTGTTGAGTGACAATGCAATTTGCATTTATGAACTAAAATGTGAATAATTGTCCAAACAATTATCTTCATGAAGATAAACTTCTTCATGAAGTGAAGATAATCTCTTTCAAGGAATCACTGGTTTAAGATTCTTTGTTTAAGAATGGCCATCTTAAGACTAGTGGCTAATAGTCATGGAAAGGGAATGTGTGTCTCCCTTGGGAAGACTGCTTTTCAATCTTGCTATTGCTAATATTGGTTTGGTTGTCTACAGCAAATTTATCTTGATTTTCCTCAAAAGAAACCAGGTGGGTTAGTTTATGAGCCCTGAGAATCTCTGAATATCTGTGGGATATCCTACCTCTACTAAGTCACCTGTGGCCTTTTTGATTCAATAACTTTTGAACAGATTTAAGCTTTTGGAAAATTAAGGACTATGCTGTGCAGGAGCACGGTATCTCTGGCAGCATTTAGGATGTTGGTCACTATAAGCAATTTCATAACCAGCAGAGGTATATATGGTACAGTTCTTATAATCAAGTATCTCACCCTTTTGAGCTAAAGTTGGCCAGGATATGTTCACAAAATGAACATTTTAATTTCTTTCATTGGAACACACTTGTGATGAGAACCTGGTACAGCTTTCTGTGTTAGACTGGCAATTCTCATATTGTTAAATCTGAACTTCAGAGAAAATCCTGCAAGGTACTTAAATGACTCTAATTTGCAAGATATTCACACAAGATGACTTGGTGTCATTCCTGATCCCAATCCCATCTTTTATTCCTTGTCTGAGGTGATTTCAGTGTTCTCTGAACATTTTACAAATCCCCCACTATGGTAACTGAGTTAAAACATAGTAATATATAGATATTTGTCTGATAGGACAAAATATACAGGTCCTAAAAAGCAAACAGCACAAGGTAAATTTGGGAGAGTTTTCTTTCATTACATCTGAATTTAGTCTGAATTTCCACAAACCAATTATGAATAAGCAGAATTCAATATGAATGTTGCATTAACTATCAAAATCCAAAAGATAGAGAAAAAAATTATGTGACAATAGTATTCCTGGCCACTGATGTCTGTGCATTGATTCACCCAGATACTCCCATGATTTTTTCATCTTGCTCTATTTATTTGAAGATAAATAAATCCCACCTTGACCAAGCAAGGAACACAATGGAAACCACTATTCTATTCAAAATAAGAAACAACATTCATTTTCCCTATCACAGACAAATAGGCTGATTTGTATAATGCATGGCATTATATTGTGCTGACACATGAGCCCACAATATCCTGGTCTGGCCACATATGAAGGTTATCTGGCTTAAATGCTGTCATATTTATTGAAACAAATAGAAACTTAAACCACAGTAATAGTTTAGCCAATTGTTTCTCAATCTTAGCAATTTTAAGAAATGTGGGGTTCAACTCACAGAATTCCTTAGATGACATAAATAGGTAGAGGTAGTGAGAAAGTATTCAGGGCATTGTTCTTATCCTCTGAAGATATCTGCAAGAGATCGGATTTTCTATCAGAACTGGAATTTTTCTTTCCTTTTGTGTAGAAAAAGCAGTGAAACCCAAAAACCTTTTTCAAGCTGGAGAAAGTTAGTACCCACCCCTTTCCTAGAAGAATAAAATATTTTGAGAAATATTAAAAATGAAGATTATATTGCCCTCAATGAGAAATGGAGAAACATGCTTTTTAGAGGGAGAAAGCAGCCCCCACCTTTCTTAATAGCCCTCAGCAAATGTCAATACTTAAGAGATAAAGAGATAGATAGCTCTATTCATAAGCAAATACCCTCACCCAAGATCCAACACAGGATATTTTGAAATTCCCTGCAGCAAGATCTGAACAAAGGTAGGATAAGCCCTCAGCCACAATAAGAATTGACCAATGCCCCTTCAGTGCATCACCCTCAGAAACTTCCATCAAACTTAGCTGAGACAAACACCTAGGATTTGTACTTTGCCTATAGAGCCAGCTATGACCCCTACATCCCTACATGGCCCCATGGGAGTCTGACAACAGCCAATAGAATACATGTTCTTACACAGGAACAGGAAGCTCAAGTGCAAACTTTAAAAAAGGTATAAAAACCCTCCACTCTCAACTCCATTTTGTCAGCTGCTCAGAACCCATGTGGTTCTGCTTTATCATTAATCAGCCTCCATATTTCCAGTGTCTTTCTCCCTGCTTGGAACTGAACGAGATGGATATTTCTTCCCACACAGTATTGTCTATTATCTGAAAGTGCAATAAGTTGGTGAATGCTAGCAAAAGTGGGCAAAATATCTGACCTAGGAAGTGAATGGAAGCCTCATGCCCTGCAGTAACTTCTTGAAAGGATTCAAATCTCCAAGTCATTCTACAACCATAAAAAAGTTTATTCTTCATGCCAATATTTCCATACTTCCCGTTATGCTTATCGTTGGCTTTTATTTTCTGAAAATCTTCTACATTTTGAGGTAAACTTCCTGCCACATCTCTGCCTTCCAAGCCCATGGATTAAAAACACCAGGAAGTAGGAATAAGTGAGGCATTGGGTGAGTGTGTTAATACGACTTGCATTCCAACTGGTTTGTGGTGCAATATGATTCTCTGGAAGCAACACTTAATGCTCCCCATATATTTGCTTAGTAGAAATATTCATTTCCTCCTCAAATATATTTTTATTTGTTAAGGCGTAATCATATAAAACTGGGGGAGGAAAATGTATGTATTATCTGTGTGTACATATCTTTCTGTGTGTATATATGCACACACACACACACACACAGACATACATGCATACACACACACACAGTATATACATATATATACTGGATGGATGGATGGATTACACTATCCATTCACAAGATCCTATGAGCCAGAAAGGAAGGGAAATGGAGACAGAATATGCATTATTACTTGTCAAACTGTTTACATTTCATTTTGTCCTGAAAGTGTTTCCGAGGTTAAAAAAATTGCAAGATAAGACAAGAATATCATTTTACTGTGTTAAAGACAACTATTAGTCATGTCCTGAGCAAATAGGGATTTATGACTCAGACATAATTCTTCCAAATATGCCGGCTGTTCATAAAAGGCAGAGATATATGACTCAAAAATAACATTGAGACAGGAATAATTTTACACTTCACTTTGCAACGTTGACTTGCCTCCAAAATATATGGTAAAATCTCCATGCTTTATGAATAGGTTTCTGTCAAGACTGCAGATTTACAGCTCACACTTCTAAATCAAGTGAATCTCTTAAATAAGAGAGAGATCAGCATAGATAGGGAAGAAATGCATGTATAATACACGATCATTATTTCAAGTATCTGAGTACGCCTCATAGTTTGAGAAAGATGATGTGGCCCTTGCAAACTGGTTAAGTTGCCCTTTTGTTTCCAGGTGCAGATGCCAGGTGCAGAGCATCAGAGAGTTCAGAGTGTTTTAAGTTCAGATTACAGGACTTCTGAGCCAGTTTGGTATAGTGGTTAAGGCATCAAGCTAGAACAGAGATATCAAATTTAATTTCATTGAGGGCCACATCAGGGTTGTGTTTGACCTCAGGGGCTGGGTGGGTGTGGCCAGGGTGGGCATGGCAAGCTCGACATCACTCGTATTGGGGGCGCCTTGGTGGCCCAAGTGCTCTGCCAGCAAAAACGTAGCTCAGGAGGGTCGTGTGTGGCCCTCCTGAGCTTCTTTTTGCTGGCAGAGGGTTGCAGGAGGCCATCACAGCCAAAAGCAGAGCTTGGGAGTGCCACACATAGTCCTACCAAGTTTTCACTGGCAGAGGCATCATGGGCTAGTCCTGTGCTGTTTCCATGGTGGCCCTGTGGGCCATATATAAGTACCCTGCAGGCCAGATCTGGCCCACGGGCCTTGAGTTTGACACCCCTGAGTTAGAAAATGAGACACCATGAGTTCTGGTTCTACCTTAGGTAAAAAGGCAACTGGAAAGGAGGCAATGGCAAATCACTTACAAAAAAACCTTGCCAATAAAATTGCAGGGATTATTAGTCTGGGAAGTTATCAGGTGTCAGCATAGATTTGAATACAAAAAATAATGCAGCTTGGATAAAGGAAGTGGAGAACTTTAAAAAAGAAACTGAAATGAAATGATTATAATAGCAAATTATAATAGCAGCAGAAATGTTGGAGAAAAGGGCAAGGACTGGTCTTCAAAAGGTGAATATGAACTGCATGGTTTTTCAGATTTTCAAATTGGTGTAAGAGTGGATGTAGTCAAATGGCATCTCCTTGAAAATAAACTCTTTAGAGCTGAACAGAAATGAAACTACCCAAATAGCAGAGGACCAAAAGTTCAGCTCCTAACTGACTGGATGATTTCGGAAAACTATAAGAGAAGGAAGACCAACTTGAATTGTTTGGATTGATTACAAGAAGGCATTTGATTCCCTGCCACTTGATTAAAACACTTTAATCAGGGAATTAAATGCCTTCTTGTAATCATTGATCCTGAATAATCAAGCGCCTAGAAATAACAGAGTCAGGAGAAATGTCAGAAGCTTTCTGCAAAGATTGATGGAAGACATGGTTGCTGGTCAATGGTGATAGATTGGGAGAGGTTAATATCAAGAGAGGAATATTTCAAGAAGAGTCACTATCACTACTACTATTTATCACTGTACTGATTCATACTAAAAAAAATCAGGCTACGGATATCAAACATGTAAAACATCTGCCTGGCTATCTCACCTTCTTTATATGGACAATCTGAAGGTGTACAGAAAAACATGATCTGAAAGGAAGTTTCTGCTCAACCTGGTCCAAATTTATAGCCAAGATATTGCAATGGAGTGTGGACTGGGAAAATGTGTTGCTCTTATCATTAATAGGGGGAAAATAGCAAAAAGTGAAGGAATCCAGATGTCCTATGGAAATAACATCTGGATAAGGAAGATCATTTCAAATACCTGGGCATTCCTCAGGCTGGAAATATCAATCATACTCAAGTCAAGAAGTGGATGAATTGTGAATGCATCAAATGAGTGAAGAAGATCTTAAGGTCCAAACTTAGTGGCAGAAAAATCATCGAGGCAATTAACACCTTGGCAGTTATTAGATGTATTCCTGGAACAGTGGACTAGAGTAAAGTGAAGTAGAAGCCCTGAATATGAAGACAAGAAACATAATGACAATGAATCAAGAAAAGCACATGGTAAATATGCGGCTGCCTTGGGCCAAAGATCAGCAACCACTATTCTTATTTGTTTTCCTCACAAAGGGAGGTTATTTTGTCCCTGCCGCAATTAAGCTTGTTCTGGTCAAGTCACGAGCACAGCTTCTTTATGGGACCTTACTCAGACCCTCAGCTTTGTGTTTTACACCATTGGAAAAAGTTCAATCCAAATTCATTAGATTAATTCTCCAGATGCCATGTTGTGTCTCAAATGCACTTCTGCTCCTGGAGACAGGATTGACAAAAGTTGAAGCAAGAATCTGTATGGCATCTTTAAATCTACAGCTAAAGCTTAACTTCTTTCCACAAGGTCTTGCTTCATTAATCCTCCAAGACAAATTCTCCTTTTCATGGATCAAGGCTATTGAGTCCAAGCTTTCCAAACTAGGCTTCTCCCCAGCCTCAACACTATAGTTGGACTACGACCAAGCAAAACAAACCTTGTGATAAAGGGTAGAGGACATCGAAAG
The DNA here is from genome assembly GCA_032468155.1 of Oxyrhabdium leporinum. Classification (NCBI taxonomy): domain Eukaryota; kingdom Metazoa; phylum Chordata; class Lepidosauria; order Squamata; family Cyclocoridae; genus Oxyrhabdium; species Oxyrhabdium leporinum. Next base: position 157,635 of record JANHFL010002165.1, read on the forward strand.
ACAAACAGACTTAGGGAAAGCTCCGTTTCTGGCTCCAGATGCCATTAGATATGTTGTTATTCTTGTCAGCTATCTTAGTCAGTTGGAGTCAGCAAACCATCAGAAAGCATTTTCGCTCACATGGTGCCATGTGCTTCCATCAGCCATCCTGTACGGCAAGTCCAAAAAGATACCATTGACAGAAAGAGACTGTTCCCGTGGCTCAGGAGAGGTGGAGACACATACTCCTTTGATGTTCCTTTTACAGAGATATTTGAAAAAAAGCAACCATATCCTTCCAATAACTGCTAGATATCCTGGCCATTCTGACACTGCTTATCTCCAGTGGCTGCTTAAGGATGAACAGTCCATAACTACAGTGCAGGTGGCCAGATTCTGCGCAGCAGCACTGGGGATTCGTTGGAAACATGTGTCTAATTCACCATAATTATTTTATACAGCAAATGTGGCAAAGCCTTTACACTGCTTACTCCTTTCCCTTTTAATATTAAACTAACAATGAACCACACAGTTTATGGATTGTAACTTTAGTATAGTTAGACCATGTATAATTGACAGACTGGATTTTATCATAGATTTTAGTTGCTATTTATTATTTTATACTAGAATTTTAATTGTATACTTACTGAGTGTTTTTATTTGTTCTGGTCTCTGGTCTATGACTGTGATAAACTGAATTGAATTGAATTGAATCAGGCTTTTCATCCACACAGTAATGTTGACTGACTCTACAATACTTACCAGGGAGTATAGGTGAGCAAGCAATGATGCAAGTACACCAAACAGTTGAAGAAGAAGAAAGGATATTGGAAGAATATCTGAAGGACAGTGAAGAAGATGCATTGAAGCTAGTATTTATTTATTTAAATAATACATTCTTGCAGGATGGAGAGAAACGGGAGCAATAGTGCTTATTTTTATTTTATTTTTTAAAAAAAAACAATGACTCACTTATACCATTTTGCTTTGATACCCTTCCATTTTCATTTTACATTTTTGTGGTTATTAGTTTGAAACTGTGTTCATTAGGAATTTGTACATGTAGACTTGTTTCACTGCAGAACGTTTTAGAGAAAAATCTCCAGAACAAAAATGTAAAGATAAAAATATAGAATGGGTCATCATTTGTGGCAGACAGGAAAGGAAGAAATAATCAAAGACAATTAAGTTCTGGGAATCTGAGTAGGGAAAAATAAGTATTTCCCTCACTTTATAGACAACTTGATCGTGGTTTTTACCCACCCTCTTCATTTTCCTAGCAGATAATGGAGAAAGTCATTTAAACACTTTATCTATACAAGACAGTAATATCCATTCCCCCTCATCAAAGACTGCTCCCAATGCCATGCTATAATAGCACTCTAACCTCAAAATGAAGTGGAAAACTTTTTGAAATGAATAAATAGGTCAGAATTCTCTCTTCAAATATTTTATCCTTTCTAATGCTGAACCATTTCTGAAGAGTTTTTCACATCTCTTACCAAATACTCTTGGAAATAAGAGACACTCATATCTGGTCACAAGTAATTCACAAATGGAATTAGAAATTTCATATCCTGATTTTTGTTCCCTTCTGTCCAGTAGGTTTTACATCTATATCTGTGCTGAGTGCTATCTATGTACTCCTCTATAAAAGGGTTTATTGCTTCTGGTTCATATTAATTTTACAAGGTTCAGGGCATAAACTGTTACACACTGTTATATCTCAAGAATAAAATTCAGAAGCTTGGGACTGAACAAAATCGTACCCAATTATTGCTGTGGGACAGCAATAAAAAATCACCTCCTATTTAATAGACAGATACTTGCCATATTGCTTATCATCCTTTTTAAAACTAAGGGAAGGAAAACTTGAATTTTCATTTCATTTTGGCATGGAAAATTCCGAAGTACAGAGCATAACCCTGAGGAGAAAAACTATGTTTTTTGCTAGGATCTTTGGGTCTGCAAGAAAGGGAGATCCTGAACAATGGGAAAACAAAGGTTTTTATAGAAGTTGAGGGCTACAAGGTGTGAAATTGTAGAGATTTGATTTGCTGGCAACTTTTGGAGTTCTTGTTCCTGAACCTGGAATTACTTCTGTTGTTAGGCAAACCTGCCCTTTCAGGAGCAACAGAAGAGACCTTGTTGAAGAAGTGAAAAGTTGGGGTCATCACTCTGATTGAGGATGGAATGTTGGGCTTTCTGTATATGATAATTGTTTTGTTAGGGATGCCCTTGGATTCTGCTGTGAGCTGGTGAGGAGGTCTATCCATTTTTTTATATAAGGTAGATGGGGAAGAATTGAGTCAATTGGGGATAATAGGGTCAAATGGGAGCTGGGTTTGACACTTATTCTTTTAACCATTTAGTCGTGTCCATCTCTTGCCAACTTTATAGGCAAATGCTCTCCATCTTAACCTGTCAAGCACAGCTTCTTTCAGTTGTTGGATGTTCAGCTTCATATTAGATTTAATGTTATCAATGGGTTTGACCCTAGTCATGTCCAAAAGCCAGGGAGGAAAAGAATGAGTCCTCTATTTTATTCACTCTATTTATTGTCTCCACCACAGGGTTAGCGTGTACAGTATTATGGAAACTTATGGTACCTTGTTTAAAAAAAAAGCAAATAATAGTTTTGACAAAAACATTCATTTTCAAACAATGCATTTAGTCATTTCAGAAGATCATCAAGTCCAGGTTCTTTACTTAAATCTAGAATTTAAAATGATCTAGAAATAGAAATAGAATAACAGAGTTGGAAAGGACCTTGGAGGTCTTCTAGTCCAACTCCCTGCTTAGGCAGGAAACCCAACACCACTTCAGATAAATGGTTATTATCTAATCTCTTTTTAAAAACTTCCAATGTTGGAGCATTTACAATTTCTGGAGGCAAGTTGTTTCTGATTAATTGTTCTAACTGTCAGGAAATTTCTCCTTAGATCCTGACCTAACAAAAGAGAGAGGTAATTGGTGAAGGTAGGTTCAAATGATGCTTGGGAAGCACAACTTGATGGACATCCAGTGGCCTTGGGAACATGTGCCTTAAGTTCCTTCTCCTTCCTGCTCACCATTTTTTTCTGGGTGGGGGGTAATTTGCTCATTCTTTTCAGTTCATTTAATAAAGCAAATACTACAGATTAAAGCTCAAACTTCTTTCGTATGTATGGCTGGTTTCAGTAATTGTTCAAGGCTGCAGAGAATTTGTCATCTATCCTGGTTCTTTATTTTCCAATAGTAAAGCATTGGCTTGTGTTAAAAGAGGTGTTTTTAAATAGCAGTCTTTTATGCTTTTTGTTCCTTGCAGAGATATTTGCATCTACCCCATTTTCAGATGAATGAAATGTCTCTAATCCACTGAGGTGATGTAATTGCATTTTTTAAAGAACTCATTTTGCACTCCCTTTTCATAATAATTATTAAAGTAGTTTATTTTTCTCTAGACACATTCGTACCTCTTATATAAATGTTGGCGATATAGACTTGCTAGAGCTGGCATTCAGGAAATTTGTAATGGTTTAGCATTATTTCCAAGGACATGCAAATCCTTTATGTTTTCTTTTGTATAGTCTATTGCTTCCCTTTCCAAGCAGTATCACCAAAGTTGAGATACAGTGAATTCAGACAACTCTGCTTTGTGATTTTCAAAAGATTGTAAAAATGAACTAGGTCTTTCAATCTGTGACACTACTTTGGTTGTAACTAAAATTTCATATTATATATTATGCTAAAAGTGATCTTTGAATTTGGAATGTCCTACTTCACATTGTGTAGCAAATTCTACATCTATTTTAACACAAAAGCTTCCTGAATGAAGAGGGCAAGCTTTGCTATTATTATTTTTTTAATACGATGTCTTAGTTTACCAGCAGGAAAGAAAGCTGCTTATATTTAAATGTGGAAAAACACTATGATATTTTCTAACATGTTATCCGAATTGGTACAGTACAGAATTATAAGCATCAATTTGCCATCTCTATTTCCATTTTAAAACATTAGTTGTGTCTAATTCTAGTTGCATTCTCTTCAGGGTGCAAATAATTCCACTCGTTTTTAGATTAGCATGGAATAAAAAGAAATACATTCAGTTACTTAACTGCATAGTTTTGTGTAAGCCACTCAGAAATAATTTACACAAAAATCCCAGAGTACGATTACAATCTTGCATACATAGTGTGTCCTAGACAGACAATCCCAAAGAATCAATTAATTTCTGATTGTGCATGCATAGGCTTTCTGTCAAGTGCAGGAAATCAAATGTCCAGGCAGTACAAATGAATATAGGTTTATTATATGCTAATATTTTTACAAAAATCTAAACTACTAATGGTCAAAGCAAATTGATGGTAGATAACGTTAATGGAATTCAAGGTGGGCTGAACTTAGATTGCTTGTCAGTGCAAAGGGACTTGAGACTGATGATGTATTTGATCCCTTCTTCAGGCTCAGCCTGGTCATCTTCTATACCACCCACCCCTCTACCTTAGTTTCCTTCTTCTCGGTTCTTCAATGCTGCTTTTCCCCTCTTGCATTGATTCTTGAAATCCAACTTCTCATAGGAACTTGGCATGGGTGGAAGGGAAGTGGTTTCAAAGGAATCTGCCTTCCCCTCATCTGAAGGAGCTGGTGAGCCAAGTGGTGGTTTATGAAACAGAAAAAAAATCATTAGAACATCCTTTCCTTCCCCTGCCTGGGAGTTGAAGACTAGACATGGAAGGCCTATCTGGCAGTGGAGTTGATTAAGAGGCTGAGGGAAACTAGAGACCTGTCCTTCAGAAACTCCCCTGGTCAGGTGCTGATGAACACTTGACACTGGACTAGGAATGTTCTCATCTTGTCAGATTCTCTGGTGAATCTCTGTGGTAGGCAGCTGGGAATCTTGTACTGTAGAGCATGGTAGCTATTATCAGTAGGCCTTGGGCAGTTGTGACAGATTGTTGAGGTTGCTATGGAGGCATTTGTTGAGTCAGGATTTGTATTTGCTGAGTATCTGATGCACATTGGTCACTAAATTTTTCATCTCATTTCCATGCTGTCTTGGCACCTGCTAGAGTGTTACATCTGGCTTGGTTGTTGTAGCTGAAGCTCTGGGAACTGAAGCCATGGCTTAAATATCTTAGAGTTCATGAAAATGTTTGGTGTTGAGGAGAGTTCAGATTAATGTCAAGTGCAGGAAATCAGGAATCTAGGCAATACAAATGAATTCATTGTATGCAAATGGTCTCTATAAGAATCTGAACTACTAATGATCAAAGCAAATTGGCAGTAGATAAAAGTCAATGGAATTCAAGCATCAAGGACTTATAGTTCTTGTGAGCACAAAGAGACTTGAGGCTGATAATGCATTTTACCTCTCCCTTGGGATCAACCTGGTTATCTTCTATACTTTCAAATGCTAAGCATTTATTTATTTTTATTTTTCTGCAGTAATGTCTCTCCAGATAACTTACAAGTCTTTAGAAAATGTAAAGTTTTTTTAAGTTAAAGTTTTTTTAACATTTTTTAAAAAAATCAATGGCATTTATCAAATAGTTTAAAATACCACCCATTGAAAACAGAAATATTTTGTATTATCTGATATACTACAGTCAATTATTTATCTAAAGGCTAAATATTTAACAACTACTATTACAATTGTTCACTGGGAAAGTCAACATGCAGATGATATGGATAAAATAAATTGTAGAAAATGATATCGTGCATACTTTCCCACATTTCAAATATCCCAGTGTTAATATTGTAGTAGGATCAACAGTGGACCAATTGAAGATTTAATTTTAAATATTGAATTAGTAGCAAATGTCATAAAGTGGAATAATAAATGTTTTGCCTCGATACCTTTTCTCCCTAAAGTAATTTGGATTTATTTTATTTTTTTGAAGTCTTTCTCAGGTTGTCAGAATATGGTCCACCAATCTCTTTGCTTCAACCCTTGTTTTTCAAATTTCCAAATTTCTATCTAGAGCTATGAAGAGAAGACAAAAGAGTTTTCATACAACTAACAATCAATTCTCTTTAGTGATTCTAATCTCCAATGCTGCCAAGAACATTAATTTCATTTTGCAGTATTTAGGAGGTGTTGCTTTTTTCTTGTAAAAATCCAAGATTCAATGATTTCTTAACTCCTAGTCTTAGTTACCCCTCAAATTTCACAAGTGTTTAATCTGCAACTGAAACTTATATAAAGCACTCACAAGGAATTCAGGAAAATAATTGCATTTATTTATTCATTTATTTGTATCCCACCTTTATTATTTTCACAAATAACTCAAGGCACTGAAGATATCCAACACACCTCCCTGCTCCTATTTTCCTTACAACCAAGGTTTCTAACTGGCCCAAGGTTACCCAGCAATGTTTCAAAGCTGAGATGGGACATGAATTTATGGTCTCTTGCTTTCTAGGCTGGTGCCTTAACGACTGCAGTTCTGTACCTGCCAAAAATGCTTAGTAGACTAAGGCTCATACTAACCTACCAAACTGATTACTGGGTCCTCTTTATAAGAAGACTGATGAGAGCACAATGTAGTTCAGCCTTGTTAAAACCGCCCTTCCCAAGTATTTCATTTCTGCAGCCTGTGAAATTTAGTTCTAACTTGCTCCCTGAATCTATGTTATGGCTGGACCATTTAGTTCCAATTGCTGATTTCACTCAAGAGATCCCAAGTCCTGGATCACTAGTCACTGAAGTCCCTGTACTTTGAGAATAGATCCCCTTCAGGAAATTTGCTTGAATACAGAGGAGGCTGGAGATATGCACATTCCTGTTTGTGCCCACTTTGATTTCATACTGTAGAGGCCTAGAGCCACTGAATCCATGTGGAAAGGAGTTGAATCTAATTCCAAAACTGGATAGATATTTTGTGTAGGGAGTATGTTTTGAGGACTTTGTCTAGTTAAAATATTATACTATCATTAGAATGCACACAATGCTTTTGTGGATAATTTAAAACCCATACAACTTGAACTGAATTTCGGTATTTAGGAAGTGAATTGTGTTGACCTAGAAACACTTTTAAGAGTACTTTTTAAGAACAGCTTCTTTTAATTTAATGGCATTCAAAAATCAGTCTCTTTTATTTGTAGATGCCTAAAACAATTACATTTGATCTAGCATAAGAGAGATACTTCATTTAGAGCAAAAAAATCCTTGTAATAGCACTAGCAATAGCACTTAGACTTATGTACTGCTTCATAGTGCTTTACAGCCCTCTCTAAGTGATTTACAGAGTCAGCATATTGCCACCAACAATCTGGGTCCTCATTTTACTGACCTTGGGAGGATGAAAGGCTGAGTCAACCTTGAGCCTGGTGAGATTTGAACTGCCAAATTGCAGGCAGCCATCAGTCAGCAGAAGTAGCCTGCAGTAATGCATTCTAACCACTGCATCACCGTGAATCTTAACCATTATTATGTGCCAAAAATCATTGTCATGGGGGAATTGTATACATCAATAATTTATTTTTGAAAAAGAGCTACAACAATTATAATACTTTATGTATGTGGCCAGTATACACACACACAGAGACATACAAATACACAAACATGCACACACACACACACACACACACACACACACATGGCTCCTTCCTATATGAACAAACATTAATTTGCTAGATCTTTTGTTTGCCTTTTTTATGCCTCTGGACAATTTAGAGCTTATCTGAACTCTCCAGAATAATTCTAGAAAGACACAGCAGAAATTAAGGACAGGAAAAGTTTGTTCTGTTGAGATCATTGAATACAGACCAGTATTTCATTTATTATAAAGTTTATGCCTTTCACTGTAACCAACAAAGGATTTTAGAGAAGCTTGAAAAAAATATCATTCTTCATGATTGCAAACAACATTAAGCAATACATATTTATATCATAAAAATACTTCCTGCGATTGTCAAAATAATTTAATAATTAATGTACTGAACACTTCTTATTTTCTTCAAACTTATTCCAAATTAATGGACAACTTGTCTCAAATGACAAGCTACATAAGGGAGGCAAAGCTAAAATGAAAATGCAGCAGCAGTTTCCCTGCTGACTTTCCTATGATATTTTATTTGTTCTATCCATTTTTATGAATAAGCTACATAAAATTCTTAATGATATTTCCATTATGATAGTTCCATTCAAATTCAACAACTGAACCATTATGGCTTGAAAATAAGATAACTAAGATGCCATTGAAGAAAAAGAACTTGAATTTAGTAACTATCCAGCATCTTAAAGACAACAACTACCATGCATTAAAGATCTTGGAGGTCATTGGCAAAAGGGGACCTTTATATTTGTATCGATAAAGGGCTTAAAAGGTTGTTTTGATAAGAATAGGCAATGAGCTAATACAAATGTAGTGGGAAATGTTGAATGTTAGAACAAACTTCCTAATAGTAAGAGCAGTTCAACAGCAGAATCAATTATCTAGATAGATGGTGAGTTCCCCTTCACAGGATGTGTTCAAGCAAAAAGCTAAGCAGCCATGTGTGAGGGATGCTTTAATTTAAATTAATGCACTGAGCAGGATTTGGTGGATACCTTCTGATACTCTGATTCTATGAAATGAGCTGAATTCTGCAGCAGCTTCAAAACTTCCAAACAAGTCCACACTAACTGCACTACAATTAATGCAATTTTAGGATTATGGTTAGCTCTGTTCTGTAATCTTATACTGAAGAACTGGGAAATAAGAATCAGTTTGTTTCCTTGATCCTTTAAAACCATTTTTGGGTGGTTAAAAAGTATCTTGCTTGCTCCAGTGGATAATAGACATCAAAAGACAGACAGAGAGAATACATTATGTGGGATCTCTCACCACTGCCATGGTATTTTGAAAATATGGATATTGGTAATTTTGAACTGAATTAGTGTCAGCGTTGAAATACTGAGCACAGAGAATTTGCTTGGGGGAAAGTTTCCTTGGAGTTTTCAGAGCTTCCAGGTTTTTGTGATCAGTCCAAACCTCGAAAGGCTCCTTAGCCCCTTCCAAAAAAAATGCCCAATGAATGGCAAAGGCTTCCTTCTCCCAAACTGCCCACGTTCTCTCAGTGTCTGTTAGCTTCTTAGACACATAGGCTCAAGGCAACAATTGTCCCTCGAGATGTCTTTGTAATAGCATCACTGCTACTGCCACGTCACTGGCATTGACTTGAATAACGGAAGGTCTCTCAGGATCTGGATGCTGGAGGATAGGCTCCTCAGTGAAAAGCATTTTCAGTTTCTCAAATGCTTTTTGACATTCCATTGTCCATGCCAGAGGCTGGGAAGGCTTTGGCTTCCTGGGAGGAGACCCCATTTTTAATAATTCTGTAAGTAGAAGTGCTACTTCTGAAAATGCAGGAATGAATAGTCTATAAACATTTGCAAAGCCCAGGAAACTTTGGAGTTGCTTATGGGTCCGAGGGGCTTGCCAATCTAACACTGCTTTCACTTTCCCTGGATCCATTTCAATCGCCTCACTGGTTACTCTGTAGCCTAAGTAGTCTAGAGAAGATTTGTGGAATTCACACTTTGAGAGTTTAACATAAAGTTTGGCAGCCAAGAGCTTCTTTAACACTTGTTATACCAATTTAAAATGTTCCTCCATGGTCTCAGTAAAGATAAGAATATCGTCCAAATAAACTAGAACTCCTTTATACAAATGCTCATGGAGTACTTCATTTATTAACTGCATGAAAACCACAGGGGCCCCTTGGAGTCTGAAAGGCATGACTCGAAACTGAAAACTCCCCAAGGGGCAGTTGAAAGCAGTTTTCCACTAATCTTCTTTCCAAATATGAACTCGATAGTATGCTTCCCTCAAATCCAGCTTGGTAAAAATTTTCCCTTTTGATAAATGGTTCAGTGGGACCTTCATCAGGGAGGGGGTAGGTATTTTGAATACACATTTCATTTATCCCCCTAAAATCTACGCATAATCTCATTTCCCCATCTTTCTTCTCTTTGAATAACATAGGAGCCACCACTTTTGATTTTGCAGACTCAATGAAACCGCTAAATTAGTATCCATGTACTTTCGCAGTTCAGCAATTTCCACTGGAGTCATAGAGTACATTTTGGGCTTTGGTAACTTAGCTCCCGGCTCTATCTCAATAGCACAGTTTGTTGGCCAGTGGGGCAGGAGAAGGTTACAGTTCTCCTCACTAAAAACTGCTGCAAAGTCTCTGTATTCTCTGGGAATCTGAGGCTTTCCTGGTAGGGCTTCCACAGCCATGGCTGCGGCTGCTGGGGAACTTTGAACTGGAAGTCAGCTCCTCTCTGGTTGTGGGGGGTGGTATCAGTCCCATGCCTATTATGATCTTCCAGTATCCATCCTCCCATTTGATGCAGGGGACCCACTTATCTAGCCATGCTAGCCCCAGAACCACCGATTCAGACATATTAGGAGCTATAATAAATCATAAAAGCTCCCTGTGCTTTCCCATTTCCAGTTTTATTAGTTCCGTCACTCGAGTAGCCGGAACCCCTACAATCAATGTCCCATTGACTTGCCCAAATCTAATGGGGCACTTCAATAGCTCAGTTTTTATCCCTAACTGCTCAATGAAAGGGAGCCCAATTAAGCATCTTGTGCAACCAGTGTCAATGACTGCTTCTACTTCTCCTTGCTCTCCAGTGTTGGGGGCTATTAATGTAACCCTCACTGAAAAGGGATGGATAATGCCACTCACCATTGGGTCACTGTCTCCATCTCTGGCTCAATAGGCTTCTCTACAATCAGACTTTCCCCACTTTCCAAGTCTGGAAGGGGAACTTCGACAGCTTGCCGAGCGAATCTCCCTCCATCTAGAATATTCCTTGGGGTTCTCCTTCCCCTGGTTGCTGTCGCTGGCTGAGTTGGCAAGACCAGAGCAGGGGCCCTACACTGATATGCCTGGTGGCTCATCTGACCGCAGCAGTAGCACTTGAAAGGGGCAGCTTGCTTTGGAGTATTGGCTAGCAGATTAATAGGCTTAATCAGAGGCTTTCTGCCTCAGGGCTTCCTCACTTGCTTCTACATCTGGGAGATGTACCTCCTGATCCATGGCTATAGACACCTTATACCAATCTTGCAATCTTTCTGGTATCCCTCGAATGCCACACGCTCTCTGAACCACTGGGTCTATCACCTCTTTAAAATAGTGAAGAAGGATCCCCTTGGGCCAATTTTTTAGGTTCCTGGTGACTTTTTGGAACTCCCAGGCAAAGTCTTTTATGGATTGATTGCCTTACTTCATCGTTTTCAGAAGAGCTTCATTTTCCTCCTTGCAATCTTTGAACCTGGCCTGAAGCAATTGGACAAATGCGTCCGCATCATCTAGCTCTACAGCCCCCTCATTGTGCAGCTGGGTGATCCATTCTGAAGCATCCCCTTCATTCATCCCCTCAGCAATGGCAGACACCAGGTCGTGATCCATCTGGTAGAGTGGCCCATATTGATTGATGTGTACCCACACAAGGTGGAGGATGTGGCTAACTTTGCAGGGGTGCCATCAAAATTTGTTCTAAATCAGGGTGGCTTTTCAACCAGGTGGTACTACCGACTGTCCCAGCAGGCCCGCTTGGATTGGCATCAGACCCGCAGACTGCATCATGGAAGGTGGAGGGCCAGTTCTTGTCGCCATACTGGGACCTGTGGGAACCTGGAGGGCGGTGTCCACTGGCACTGCACCCATCCCTGACCGGGATAATGTGCCCATCCGGGCGGGATGGCTTCCACCGGGAGTAACAGGAACACCGGTTGTTGGGGGGGATGGCTGGTCTCTGGGTCACTTCAATGATAGGCAGCTACCTGCACCATTCAGCAAGCCCTGGGTCACCCACCGAGCTAGGCATCTCACCTTATGGGGCCATATAGTAAGGTCCCGTTGCTGGGGCTTCTTCTCCAGCAGCAACTGAAACCAGGAAGGAGAACCTCGGCTGGTTCAGGACCCATCTCCGCTGGGCTGCCGAACTCCACGGCATATGACTCCCCACCTCCAGGCACTCAAAGATTTCTGGTAGTCCCATCAATGACAGACTTTGGGAGGGAGGCAACAGGTTCCATTCTCCAGGACTGTCAGACACCAGGGGTCTGGCTTTGCTCCAGACTGGACATTGGATTCTGCACTCATGCCACTTCCTCTCCATTCCTGGGCTCCCCAGAGTCCCAGTTCAGTAGCCCGAATCCCTAGGTCAAGCACCTTGCCACCGCTCCACTTCAGCTGCTTCCCTTTCTTGGGTTAATTCTTCTGAGAGGGGAAGAAGAGGATCCTTGAGAGGCACCTTACTGGTCCCCCCGGCTTCCTCTTTGAGTAATAATTTCTCCTCCATCTTCCCTGAATCTTCACATCACCTGAGAATGGGTTAATGATCATGGCTCAGGACCCTGGACAGCCCCCGACTTCGGAGAGCTGCTAGAAACTTTTCTGAGAAATTCAGGTCACTGTCAGCATTCCAACAAAAAAAAAAACAACCCTTGTCCATTCAGCACTCAGAAACAAAGTTCATCCAAGTAAGAATTCATTAAATAAGTCATGTTGGCACATCAGGGAAAACCCTGAATCTGAAAGTTTCAGGTTTTCTCTCCCCAAGAGAAATTCAAGGATCCACCTCCCACCACCATTACTGATCACATGGCCCAATCCAACGCCAACCCAGACGTATTCCTTCCTCCTGGCACTCCTCTTCCAGGTGCAGGTTGACATGTCCTTGACTCTCTGGGGAAGAATGTTGTTGTGCCTATTCTCCCCAGCTCAATGTGAATACCCCGCCTCCAATTTTCTGAGGCACTAAATGTGGCAGCCACGGAGGCCTTTTACAAATATGGCTCCCAAGGCTGACAATTAATTTCATTCATCAAATCCTGACAGCTAGGAGTAAATTGGTGACTAAGGGATCACTTTTCTTCCCCCTGACTTTAGTCCTGATGAGACTAAAGTCCTATTGATAGATGTAACCTGATTGGGTTTAGATGTTACAACCTGTACTGGCCAGGATTGCACTTTGGTGAAACATCAGAGTAAGTGTTTAAGAATGCTCATTATTGTGTCACTCTTTCTCGATGTACAGGTGGGGTTAATTGCAACAAGTAACCTTTTTCAGTTTAGCTGGTTCTTCACTTAGTTATTCATGCCCTATTAGCCTGCACATTAGTTTGTTATCCTTCAGGTGCATGTGCACAGGTGAAGACTGGGGAACCTACATTTCTACTGGGCCCTAAGAATTTTGATATTATTATACTGATCGAAATTACATTGGTTGCTTGTTTCTGATCGTGGTGTTAATTTCTGAAAGCATAAAGAATTTGGAATCCAGTTGTTAATATTTTATTCCTTGTCTCCATTTTGGTCATTTCATCCATTGGCAGAATTCTTACTTGAGGTACAAATAACTATGCTCAAAGTTATCCTACTTTGGACACATTATGTGAAGATTTATCTCTTTGGAGAAGTCTCTAATGTTTGGAAAGATGAAAGGAAAGACAAGGAAAGGACAATCATCAGCAAGGTGGGAAGGCTCAGTGTAAGCCCTTCAAGGTAGACCAGATAAGAAACACAGCTATGATTACCTACCCTATCTTTAGTGTAATGTTACATTAATAGCATCTTGTAAGTCTAAAAGTATTTCCTCCTCTTTTCCTTTTACTCTCTAGGAAAATTGGGACGGCCCCTTCTGAAATGCTTTAATCTCTCTCTGTGGGCTGAGCTACATTTCATATGGTAGTTGTCTAGTCTGTAGCTCTTCCTCCTGACTTCCACAGTTGTCTTCATATATTCAGTTACAATAGCAATGGGCATATTATTAAAAGATCTGAAGTACCAAGTTAGGGAAAGATTGTCAAGTAAAAAAAGTTTTCTGTTTAGCTGCTAAGAATTAATACCAACCTGATGGTACATAATCAAAGTACCTTCTACAAATACATTTATCATGTGTGATTCAAATAGGTTTAAGTTATCAGTTTGCTTACTTGGAAATCTGTGGCTATTTTCAATTCAAGCACACCCACATATTTTTGCAATTTGTTTTGTTTCATCTCCTCCCCCACTTCTTTGGTTTCTCATCTGTTTTCTGAGTATTATATTCATCTCCCCCCCCCCCATTGAGGGTCTTCTACACTCACATATTTCTCTTTGGACAATCCCATTATCTCCTTATGATTCTTTATCACAGTTTCATATAAACTTTTAAGCATGGATAACATTTCTTCATACACCTCTATTGTCCCCCGCTGAGTCATTTTGCAATAATTTAGTATATTAAAAATTACTTCATACACTCCTAGGGCTCCATTTTCCCAATATCTAAAAACTCCAAAATTACTAAAAATTAATAAATCCCCAAATTGTACCTCCAAATCCCCTAAGTTTATAGTCCTTAAAAGTTATTTAGTGATTTTCCAATTTGCTTTTTCCCAATTGTCCAATTTTTAAAGTCTTATTTAGTTTCTCTTTTTGTTTTTCTTCTATCACTTTCCTTTTTTTGATCTCATAGGATGTTCTATCAGGTAGCTTAAGTAATTCAAATCCAAATTGGCCCGCCAAATTTCCTCCAGTCTTTCAAGTCCACCATTCAATAAGCAGTTTTAATAGAGATCTATTTATTTGCAGTTCAGTTTGTCTTAGAGATTTTCAGAGAGCTCACTAAATGTTTCCAAACATCCAAGTTGCCTACCAAAATAAAATCAAGGTCAGGTGGCCTTCCAGATGTTGTTTACTTTCTCTTTTTTCATTTATTTGTGTTAAACAATTGTCACCTTCAGTTAGGTTCCCACATTGTAATGCTCTTTTTCCTCCAGTAGATGGCTCTCCTACTCCCAATTCCAGCAATAGACAGCATCAAACAGCTGATTGTCAAACAAATCAAAGGGGATTAAAAATAAAAATAAAAAGGCAATTTCTCCCAATAATCACTTTTCAAGTAATTGTTGAATCTTTTCCAAGCTTTCTGTTTTAAAGCTTCCATTAAACATTTATTTCACCTCTGAGTTTTTAATCTTTCTCCCTGTATCCGATCGCTGCTTTCTTGCTACTTGGAGATTATTTTTGGGAATTTTTAAACTTGGGTTAGATCTCTAGCCTAAAAGTTGGAAATTGTCTCACCCAGTTTCAATGCTCTGTTCCCATGCTGCTCCAGCACAAATCTTATTGTCCTTGTTGTCACAACTTTTGACTTACCAAAATGGCCATCATCTCTACTGCCATTCAGGAGAGCGGACCTAATGAGGAAATGGTGGTTTTCCTCATGGTTGACAAAGCACCACTCCTTTCTTCACTACCCCTCCAGGGCGGCTAGGACCCCATAGAGTCTACCGGCCGGCTGGTTTTCATGGAGCTTGGCAGAGCTCCACTATTTTCCAGTTGTTCGCACTGTGACGCCAACTGGAAGTCTGCACACCCACACATTGATTAACCAATACAAACAAAGATTATATTACACTTAGTTGTGTTCTACCAACAGAAATTATACTTCTCTCACCCCAATTTTCTATATGGTCACTAAATTTGGTCAACGCTTTGCAGGACCTTTACAGTTGAAAGCTGAATAGATAAATTCAAATAGGAAAGGAAAGGAAGACATCTCATCATGGAAAATATAATCTGACATATAATGAACCTTTACATTATATTTATGGGCTATTAATTTCGATTAAACTAAAGGTAACTAAGTTTAATTTGGAATAGATATTTTATCTTTTAAATGATAGTGCACCTTGAATATAATGACTTTTTGCCATACACAATGGAACAGCAACAGGTTAATTAAAGGTATCTCAGAAGGATCCTCTCAAAGCATCAAGTCTGACTAGATACAATAAAAAAATGTACTGAGAATATCCTTTTTCATAATTATAAGCTATTGAGTTTCTTTATTTTAATCATGTAGTACACGGATTAGAATAATTAGCATACTGCATTTTGACAACACTGAAGGATAGAGAAAAGACAAGTGATTTCTGATAAAAAAAAAATCTATGACTGCCACACTGTGAGAATGTTGCTGCTGTGTTGCAATCATTATGATTTGTTCACCATGATATTGATTGTTGTTTGTTTGGTAGGTAGGCAGGTAGGTAGGGTGGTTGGTTGGTTGGTTGACTAGTCGATTGTTTGGTTGACTGAATATATATAGCACACTCTTCCAGCAGAAAACACTTTCTGGAAGAGATAACTATATAGGAACAAAATCTGAAGTAGCTACTTTTCACTTTGAAAGCTGCTTTATTGACATGCTTTGCATTTCTTTGCTAACCACAAAGCTGTTTTAATATACAGTTCACCCACTGTTCTCCATTACCTATATTTGTGGCTGAATGTCTTTATCTTCACTCCATTTTGCTAGCACTTAATCACCATTGTCATTATCACCAGATACAATAAAACCTCACTAGAGCCAGATTTATTTTACTGGATTGTATAAATACTTTGCAGGATGTTACATGGCAGCTGGCATTACCTGAGCTGTCCAGCTCCTACAGTGTTTTTAATTTTTCAGATATTATAAATCATTTAAAACTACAAAGAATAATTTATTCCATAGTGATTATAATCTTTCCAACTATATACACATGAACAGGTTTCCATGGAATAAATACATTTTAAAAAAGGTATCTTCACATTGAGAAGTTCATTATGTTTATTAATGTAACCAATTATTCAACTGGTACAGAATGCGGCTGCGCGGGCGGTTACGGGATCTTCCCGGTTTGTCCAGGTGACCCCACTCCTGCGCGAGCTGCACTGGTTGCCAGTGGAGTACCGGGTTCGCTTTAAGATTCTAGTAATGATCT
>JANHFL010002165.1:182336-192411 GCA_032468155.1 Oxyrhabdium leporinum
AAATTTGACATTCAAAGGAGGAGCAATCCCACCCATTTTTTTGACATCTTAATAAGATTAAAAAAAATACTCAGAGTTCACTAGAGCTCTCAAACCAGACACTAAGCATCAAGCTAGAATCCGGCTCAGAAAAATATACCTTGATGATACTCCATCTAGTATCATCCACTCTTTTGAGAAAATGTAATTATTTTGTATATCTGCTAGTAGCAAACTAATGTTTGTTCAAGGTTTTTTGCAGCCTTCATTTGTAGTGCTAGTAGTTTAGTAGATCTCTTTTCAGGGATCTACCTCAGGGCTGTCAAACTTGCAGCCCGGGGGCCAGATGTGTCATACGCTGGCCATGCCCATGCCCCGTTTAGCAAAAGGGAAAAAAGTCATGATACGTCACATGATGCTGCTGTAACAATGCAAATTTGATACCTCTGATCTACCCCTTTGGGTAGTTAGTAGCAACTGTCCTGTGGAGGGAATCTTGTGGCAGTTTTTGTAATGCCTGCCATCTGCTTTTCCAATAGTTTTCATTTAGGTCACAGGAGTGTCTTCCAATATATTGTACACTAAAACAAAACACTTGAGAAAATCAATTTTTATGCATTGACATATTTCCTACAATTGAAGTCTCACAAAATTGACATATTTTGCAAGATTCCTCTGCTCTGATGCTTATTTTGACAACTTTTACTTTTTAAAATTGAATATATATATATATATCTCCCCCCTTCCCCAAGCTGTTTTGTGCAATCCCATAAAATGGGGCCTGCTTCCTCAAAATATGTCAGAATCCTTGTGCTAGGAGTAAAATATATCAACCCCTGTCCCTCAGTTAAAAGGGAAGAGTTAGGCCTTGGGAGGACTATTTTCACGCAGATTGTGGCTCTGGATATAGCTACATTGAGGCAGTCAGCTACTCTGTATTAGTGTCTGGAGCACAGGCATGCCTAAGTCAAAGAATTATTAATTATTTTTTATAAAAGGATAAGAATTGTCTTTATTTATGAGCAATTTATGACTGGTTTTTTATTGGCTACTCCCATCAACAGATTCTTCACATTACACTACTTCATCCTGCACATAATTGAGAATTTCAAGGCAAAGACATTTTCCAAATTTCTGCTCCCAGAAAGGTGACAATTACCTGCCATATTCCTAGGGGCATCCATAGGGAGGAAGAGTAAGAAAAGTCCAGATAGCAACTATGATTTCATGTACTGTTTTTGTGTTAACCATGAAGAATGTAGAGAGGGTGGAGTTTAGATCACATGGCTGTAGCCACTATCTTGATTTTTTTTAAATCATTTTTTTACTGATATGTCCCATTTCCTGGAATATCTCCTTCTTATTTCTAGTTTAAGCATTTTGTACAACCCAGCATATTTGCAATTGTTACTTTCCTCTGGCAATGGATTTTCATTAGACTTCACTAATTTATCTTCAAATTAGCTACTTGTATTAGCTATTTCTATTAATTTTTATATTAGGTATTTAAGTTCACAGGAATCTTTTCCCAGCTTTGAATACAAGAAAGTTGTGAACAGCTAATGAGGTAAAACAACCATATGGAGTAGGGGGTGACTAGGTGGGACAAGAATAGCCACCATTACTAATTCCCAGGCAACTTGCTGTGCTTAATACACTGAAAACATATTGATGGTGGATGATGGATTTGAGTTTCCCAAATTCCCCAATCAAAAAAATAAATATTTTTGCAAGCTGTATTTTATTGGAAAAGTGTCACATCTGATCAGAAGATATAATTCAATGTCAATAAATTTAATTGCATCTATTGTAAACGAGATGAAGTTGATGCTTAACAGAGTTCAACATCAACTCAACTCCCAGAGAAAAAGCTAGAAGGGGGAAGAAACCTGTATATAGGAACAACCTGTTCTAATTTTAAACATACAACACTTAATTTTCCCAGCTAAGTTTGAACTTGGATATTATAAGAAAGTGACACTGAGATGTAGATACTAGCTACTGCTATCAAATTAGATAATTAGCAAATCCTGTAGAAGGCCTTGATAATATATTTTCCCTTTCCTCCTTTTGAGAGCAGATTTTTCTCTGACTTTCCTTTAAAATATGGGGACAAATGTAGCATCAAAGTAATAAGCAATTGTCTTCCCTTTTCATTCCTTTAAACAGGGCTGTCAAACTTCCAGCCCACGGGCCGGATGCGTCATGCATTGGCCACACCCACACTCAGTTTAGCGAAGGGGAAAAAAGTCCCAATATCTCATGTGATGCCGCTATGATGACGTGAGTTTGACACCCTGCCTTTAAATATTAGATAAGGGAGTGATCAAGTTTATTTCTGGAAAATAAGAGGATAGAATAAATCCATTTCACTATAATTGATCATTAATTCCATCGACTGTCTTGATTATAGACTATATATTGATAGGTAAGAGGAAAATCTGGGTTTAGTTAAGGAATTATTATACAGGAAGTCCAAACTTTAAAGTCTTGTATTTACTACAAGTAGTCCTCAACTTACAACAGTTGACAGTGACTATTCAAAGTTCCAACAACACTGAAAAAAATGATTTTTGACTATTTTTCATGCTTGTGACAATTGCAACATCTCCATGGTCACATGATTTACGTTCGGCAGCATGACAAATGACTCACATTTATGACGGTTGCAGTGTCCCAGGGTCATGTGATTCCCCTTTTGCAGCCTTCTGACAAGCAAAGTCCATGGGGAAGCCAGATTCACTTAACAACTGGGTTACTAACGTATCAACTGCAGTGATTCACTTAACAACTGTGGCAAGAAAGATTGTAAAATTGGGCAAAACTCACTTAACAATTTTTTTCACTTAGCAACATAAATGTTGGACTCAGTTGTGGCTGTAAGTTGAGGACTACCTGTATTCATAAAGTTAGCCAATGACTTTAAAAGTCCTCTTTCTAGAGACCCTGGGAAGCCATTGGCAAGCAGATAAGGAAATAACAAGGGAAATGAACTGATCTTCCACTTAGAATGATTACTAATTCAGTTTTACTCTGGTTCCTCAGTTTCATCCTATTTAATAGCCACTCATTTTTGCAAGACATTTGCAAGACATTGTATTCTGGAAGCTGATACAATTTTATTTTATCCTTTGGTTACCTGTGACCTGAGTAAGTCATTGGAAAATATCAATCCCTACAGAAATAGACCTGTCTTTCGATCCTTAAGAAGTCCTGGATCAAAAGTAATCATGGGACTCTCCAATACATAACAGATTCTGAGATGTTAGGATACTTTGGGTTGTTCTTTTAAACCTTTTGCTCAGAGTTTATTTAAGCAGCCTCTTTGTTTTTAGCCTAGGTATTCTTTTTCAACTTTTATTTTAATTCATCAGGAAATGTTCATTCTTCTAGTTTGGGAAGATTGTTTAATTCCCCTCCCAGACTCCCAGCCATTGCCCCACTCGTCTCCACCAGAACTGCATTAGTGCAAACTAAAATTATTGAAATGGCTGTGGATTATTAATTAGAGAGGGGAAAAAAGAAGTGTGTGAAAGCATATAATATGAAAAAATAAGCAGTTTTTGCACTGATGGGCTTTTAAATTAATTGTTTCAGCATTCATTAGCAAGATATGAAAGTATTTTTTTTGTTTCCTTAACATTTTAAAAAGAGCACACAATAACCAGAAAATAAAATACACAGAGTAAATTAACAGATGCTGATGGTGGAATGTTATAGAGACTTGTCTGGCAGAAATAACTAATTGATCAGAGTGAATCAGTACATATAAGATCGTACTGGGTGAATATCATATTTTCACCAGTATAGATATTTATGGAACATCTTATTTAAGACCCAGAGCATGAGAAAGAAGAGATGTTATAGAAGGCATGACATATTGTATCTTCAACTTTTCTTCTTCTAAAGTCTCCACTGTTACAATGTTTTATTTCTTGCTTCCACCTTCAACTTTATGTTCCATAGCATTTGTATGTTCTTAGCATATACAATTTGTGTGTGTCTCCTATTTTAGTAACCCAAAGGTTGGGATTTTCAGAAGCATTCTGATGTGTCCAACTTGTTTCTCAGGGGTCTTAGTTTGACTCCAATGAGCTTGTTTTGGAGGAGATGATGGCAGCTGAAATAATTAACAAAATGATCACAGTTGATACTTTTCGCATTGCTTAAAATTTGCAAGGTCACTTGGGCAAGTTTCTTCTAAATCTATTGGTAGCTGCCAGGGAAGACATTTGAAAACATGGGAACAGCTGTCAAAATTAGGAATAGTTTCAAAGTGAAAGAGATAATTAAACAAATGAATTTGACAATTTCTATCAATGAATTTGATAATGTGTCTGTGGGGTTGTTTTTACTGTATCAGAGCATAATATTTAATAAAAAAATAGAATTATCTCTCAGGTTTATATCCCACAATAACATCTTTATGACAATTAATTTTGTGAATTGTGTTAACATTTTCTTGTATTTTTCTATGTTTACACTCAAAGCATTTATGTACTACCCTTCATTCTAGCCATTTATAACCATGCAACAAGTAATGGATTATATTTCCAAGTACAAATAGAATATTTGACTAAACAAAATATTCAAACTAAATTGTTGTATGTGGAAAACATTCAAATGTGGTGGAAATGTAGGAATACAATTCATTAAGTTGATGGGCAAACCTTAGAAGTGTGAGGCATTGTTGTGAACAATTGTAAGGTAAAGGAAAGTAGAGTAAGTTGTTCTGGGTTGTAAAATTGTGGTAGTAATACAATTATTGCTTCCATAGCAGTCACATGTATTAACATTTCAAAGTAAAAGTTATACAGGTGCTTTCTCTCTCATATAATAAGATGTAAAACCTATGTACTATGTATGGAAGACTCCAAGTTTTATTCCTAGATCATACAAGAAGACTCTTGGACAGCTACTATCAATCACTGCAGATAATGTGAGGAGCACCCCCACAAGTATGTTATTCTCAAAGTCCAAACCTTCACAAATTAGTCCACTCTTTCCTACACTGTCACCATTCTTGCAATGCAGTAAACTCTTCATGCCATTGCTCTTCCCAATGACTTAAAAACTAAAATCAAAATTGTGGTCAGGTTTAATTCACAGGGGAGGAGGAAGTGTTTAAAAGCCAGGAGGTGAAAATCTGTCTATCTCTAAACCGTTATGCTTCAGTGATTCCCAGTGATGATGGCAAGATGATCATACAGGGACAGAACTGATCTATAAATGATCTAAACACAGTGTGTGGAGAAACCAAGACATAAATGAAACATCAGGACTCAGTTATCTATGGATTAAATGCATGTATAAGGATTCAGCGGTATGGTTTTAATTTTTACTTGTGTTGCTTTTGTGGGAACTGGCTTATCTGCATACCGCTTCTGCTTCAGCATTTGACCTTTTCATGTATTCTTCTTTTCCCTTGATAACACTCACTTGTGTGCCTATGGGCCTTTTAATGCATTGTAGCCTGATTCCTATTGTGCAGGGTACTAGCATATTGATCAGTACAGTTCCTCAGGCAAAGAGCTGTCTCTAACTATTGTTGTTCATCAGTAGCCAATTCTATCAGCATAGGTGTGCACTGGAATTGGGCCATGTGGCATCAACCAACCTTCTTACCATGCAGAAGAAGAACATGATGGTGATTACTTTTGACTCCCACTTTTTGCTTGTTTCTCTTGCATCAATGGAGCAAACATTCTTTTGCCTGCAACTAGGTTACATACTTAAGTCACTGGAAAAATATTTTTTTACTATCTGTGAGATTCTGAGCCATTTTCTGTGGAAATAGAATGAATCATTGGGTAAGGAAAAGGATCTCTATTTGGCTTTTCATCTATCAGATGTATGAGCAGCATACTTTACTGATTTACCAAGAAGCTCTGTTCTGCATCTATACCTCTAAGTCTATCGTAGCTATCACTACCACTAGCTATTAAAGTCAGATCTTATTAAGATAACAGAGCCATCACAGTCTGGCAGTTTATTTATGGCTAATAATGAACTCTTAATGCTCTTTATGCTGTTACTAAGAATGGGGTCTTTTTTATTGGGGTATAATAAACCGAGTTTGCACTTCAGAGCTGTGGTTTCTTAAATGCAATAGATGTAGATATCTTTCTCAAGCAAGAGATTGTCTTGTTCTTCATAAGGTGGACAACATTATTCCTTATAACTTCTTTGTTTATTAAATTGTTTATTAAATTGTCTTGTAGAGGTTTCACCCTCATCCTCAGGTACTCACCTGCATTAATGGGTTGAATGCTAAAAGGTCAGCAGCAAAATTATCAGAGATCTTTGTGTAACACTTGTAGATTATATTTCAGAAATTCTCTTTATTCTCTTTTATATTCTCAAAATGAATTCCTCTGAAGAAATGCCTGCACATGCTTTTTCCCCAAACTTATTCTGTAATGGGGTTCTATTATAACAAAATGGTGCTATCCAAAGGAAATGAAAATATGGCATGGTTTGGGGAAATTTGACGTGATATATAGGAGAAAATATTCGAATTAAAACCAGGGATGCTCAGTAGCTATTCAATGCCAATTTTTAAAATATATAGTATTTTATATAAAGTATAACAGAGAGATAATTTTGAGTTGGGTTGGGTTGGGTTGAGAAAAGGGCATAGCTAATTGAAACTTGAATAGGAGCACATGGCCATGTTTTCAATAGTCCCCTAATTCACTTCTAAGTTTATTTTAAACAAAGGAAGTGGCAGTTATAGTTAAATAATTGGATGTAGTATTAATAGTAGGAACGGTATTGTGTCTATAATGTATATATTAAAAATGCAAATTGCCTTATAGGTAGTCTTCACTTACTGACTGCATCATTTAGTGACCCTTAAAATTTATGATGAAAAAAGTAACATGTAAATATTTCAAAATGGGTAGGGAATGGGAGCATAGATTTTACTTCAAGTATGTTTCTAGCAGATCTAAAAATAAATTATACTCATATTGGATTGAACTAGAGTACAGTTATTATATGAACCAGACTGCTTTATTCAGATTCTGGATTGGCCAGAGAGCTAGATTCTTGTTCAAACCAATCTGTCATCTATGCTTCAAATTTTCTGTATGAATGGCTGGCTTTGTTCTGCCAGTATATTTTGTCCACATATATAGGCAACCATTTGGTTGCCTACACATGGTTTCATTGTGTGGTTTCATTTATATTCCATTCCATACAATTCTTTTATGTATTCCATACATTTCAAGCATAATGGCTGGGATGGAGATGGTTTTCCTATGGTACAGTTTGTTTCTTGAGTGTGATATTTGCTCAATTGCTTGAAAATACATACTGAACTTCAGAGAAAATAAGTAGTCATGCTTTTCATTATAATTCTTAGAATGCTTTTTCAGAAATGGAATAGACGGGATGCAATGACTTGTGCTGCTTATGAATATCTTTAACACAGTGTGACGGATGCCACTAGA
Organism: Oxyrhabdium leporinum; assembly: GCA_032468155.1. NCBI lineage: Eukaryota > Metazoa > Chordata > Lepidosauria > Squamata > Cyclocoridae > Oxyrhabdium > Oxyrhabdium leporinum. Next base: position 189,770 of record JANHFL010002165.1, read on the forward strand.
AATAATTGCACAGAGACAATGTTATCTTGAAAGAAAAAAAAAGATATACACACACACGGCTTGGTTGCATCTTTTGGATTTACAACCCCATTTAGGATTTTGAGTATATATAATGATGCAATAATTTTAATCATTATCTATACTGTACCAAACAGTATTACCATTCAAGGAAGGGCTACCTCTCACAACTCAAGCTTTTAACATCTGGTCTAATACACGCATCAATTATCAAAAATATAGCAATGGTTCTAATTATTTGTCCAGGGCAATAACCATATGATTTTATTGAAGTAAAAGTAATATGTTTATCAAATGATGCACATAAGGGTTAGCTATTTAACATGAAGTTATGGCTGCTCTACAGATTCAGCAATGTTGTTTTTCTTTTAACTTCAATTTTATTTTTAATTTAGATTTTATGTATTTTATTTTCTGCATTTTGTTTTATTATGTATGTCATCCAGTCAACATGTGAGTTTGGCAGCTATAGATCAACCATCAATCTTAAAATTCAGTTTTAATTGGAAAAAAAATCCAGAAACTCATTTTTCCCCATCAATTATACCCCCATAAATTAGCAATATCTTATCCAAAATCATCAACCCCTTTTATTTTAAATTGGATAAGTATTTGTGAGAAATGACGACTATCCTGAAAAATAAAACCACTAAAAGTCACTTGTTCCTTTTGTAGATGTAAGTTTTAGAGTTGAAGACACTTTTATATTGGCACCTTGTTGCTAGGATACAGGAGAGAAATTTGTTTGGTACCCATTTCAGTAAATCCCTGCTTTGTTCAGACCTTCTAAACCAATGTGCAAACTATTCTGAAATAATATATTTTAAATCCTATGCTCTTATACATCAAAAATAGTGTGTGAAAAGTTTATTAATGTAATAAGTTTACTCAAATAGATATAACTATGTCTTTAAATGTCTAACCATTTTATAGTTGATAGAAAACAATTCTCTACACACTCAAAATATCAAGGATAGTGTCCTGAACAGTTTATTGCCAAAGCAATAGCTTCATTTTCATAATATAATGACTTTTCAGTGAAGTTCTGCAACTTTGATCAATGTCCAGATCAACTAGCTCTCATTCAAATGAAATTTATTCGAGAACTTTAAAAAACCCCTCAGTCCGGAAAGGCTTGTCGGAAGAGTAGGGTCTTCAGCTCCCGGCGAAAGGTCTTCAAATTCGGGAGTCTCCGTAGATCTTGGCTCATATAAAGACCCCATTCTTAGAAAATAAAACTGGGAGGTGGCTGCAACCAAATGCTCAGTTTAGAAGTGGACCTGCCTTTGCTCTCCAATAGAGAAAGAAAACTGACGAAGAAGAAAAAAATGGGCTAGAAGAAATGGTGAGGTGAATAGGGAGGACTATACTCATTTCCCTTTTGGAAAATGACGTGTGATGACTGCTTATGCCCTACTGGGCTGCCATTTTATGACAGTTCTCACAACATCTGTTCAATATTCCAAATGCATCCTGAGCCTTAAAAAGTTGGGGAATTCTGGACTAAATTAAAAAAAATACAAATCCTTCTATTCCACCACCATCCAGTCAGAGCTGAAGAAGCTTCTTGGATGGGAAGCAAAACATCTTCAAAGAAAAGCAAGAAAGTCCAGTTACCTCTTGAACTAAGGTCTGAATTCAGTTGTTTACATTAGCCCTGTGCTGCAATTATTTAGGATGGATGGGAGTTCAAACATTTGAATGGCAAAAAAGTTCTTCATCTGAAATAGTATTTCATTTAGTTCGGGATGAATTAACACAACTGCTTTCTAGCATTCTAATCCCATCGGAACAAGCACACCTGGAGGCCTAACTATCCAGCTTTTTACAAGAGGTGTTCAAAGGAAAGCACAAAAAAGGTGCTTCTAAATTATATGTTTCACACACTATGTGTAATAACCTTATGCCACTGAGAACAACAAAAGGCTTTCTTATAAACCATGTTCATTCCTAGTTATTTCCATGTCCCCTAGATACAGTTAACACCTAAAAGGATATAATGCCACAGATTATCTGTAAAACAAACTACCTTTTCATGTATGTCTTTCTAGTTGGACCCTAACTTTTAACAAGGACCTTCTTATATTGTACATCTGCTAAGATGAAAAGCTGCAGGGCACTGCTGTCTCTATGAAGGAATTTGAGGGAGAAGACAACTAAAGATCAGACTTTAGGGGTGAGGGGGATATCCTGTGTGCAGAATGAACCTTTCCTGAAATATTCTTCTTTTATCCTTTAATAAAAAAGCATCCTTATATAGCACAGCTAATGGAATGTATTGCTTATAACTTACTGGCTGTTCCTCATGGCCACCTTAAAATGCCACCCCGCCCCCCAACAGGAGGGAAGTAAATTGACACAAACTGTGATTGTCCCATGGCATACCTTTACTGTATATCCTCAACAAAGCAAGGCAGTGTTTATACCTTTATATAAAGTTAGGCATTTTTAATTGGTAACTTTCTTGATGTCCTTTTCCCTCTCCTCCAGCATCATCTAACAATTGGGGTTTTTTTTTGGGGGGGGGGGTGTATGTGTGTGTCAAGTTTTTTTATTTTATATTACATATACATATCAATGTGTGAACAGTGTGACATCTGGGTGCCATACATTTTGGAACAAAT
>JANHFL010002169.1:5184-32502 GCA_032468155.1 Oxyrhabdium leporinum
AGCCTAGTGGGATTTGAACCGCTAGATTGAATCAGCAGAAGTGGCCTGCAGTTCAACACTCTAACCACTGCACCACCACTGCGCCACCTAGGCTCATTTGAAGTCTATTCCATTCCTTCAAAACTTTGGAGCATTTTATTAGTTAAAATACTAACAATTTTGAAATATTGTTTTAAAATCAGCACCCACCAAATCTGTAGGCAGAGAAACCGGGTGGAAATGTGAGTGAATTTTTTTAAGGGAAGAAGAAATTATTCATCAGTTTACCAAAGGCATGACTCTTAAAAGTGACAAAACAACTGCTACATAAAAAGGTCCACAAGAGATGTTCCGTCATTTTGTATTTTCTTAAGACGTAACTGAAGTACAGGAAGTTAGAGAGGTTGAAGAACACTAGGGAACTGATTGTACAAAGAAATACAGAATATTCATATTCACTCTTTGACTGCTTCCTTATTCGCTTTTTTGAAATACTTTCTAAGGCAATTTATCTTTAATTAAAATGAAAGAGAATTGATAGGAAAAATTGTACAGAACTTCTCTGTCAGTCTCTAGATTGATAGAGCAACTTTAATTCACTGTGGGAGGAGGTTTTCTGTTATTGGAATACTGTGAATTTTCCAGAAACATAACAACACAGCAAGAAAAAAACAGCAATGGTTAGTTTCTTTATCACTTTCCTTCAAAATACACAAAATATATGTATGCATATATGCATTAAAAAACTGGGAATTCTGGGAATTCCTAGGAATTTGGCATTCAGACAAATCAGCTATCGATAAACACATAAAAATAAACCATATTAACACATGATTCAAAAGTGACAATAAAAAAACTAAGAAGGAGACAAAAAGACCATCCTCTCCAGTAGGAACAGATAAGCAGGGATCAGCAGGGATTAACACCAGACAAACAATCAAGCAGAAAACAATACCCTAATCAAGGAATTACCAAAGAGAAAACCACACTCCCACCAACACTGGCAGGATAAGTTACTGAATGTAAAAATAGAGAAAACCCCACATTAAGTTGCATTGATGATGTTATCTAATTAGGTAATGAAACAGGCAAACAACCAAACTTAGAGAGCACCAAGCACACACACACACAATATACATATACCAGTAAAGGGCAGTTTTTTTTATATAGCATGAGTGTATGTCTGTCAGCTGTTCAAAGGAAAACAAACACGAACTCATTGGGTGAAATCTTGCTCAAGTTTAAGCAACTATTTGATTGCCAGCCACGCATAACTGAATTATAAACAAGAATGGGAAATATGAACCACACTTTTCATAAGAATATAATGTATCACAAGTTACATCAACTCTTCAGAATATACGTAGAAGAGGAGTTGGGGTGGAAAAATGAGAGTCTGAAGCTTTGTCTCAACCTTCTTGTTTTCAGAATGCTTGATACAGGGAGCAAGTCAAATTTCCAAACCTAGCAAAAACAGTGCCTGCATATTTGGCAGAAATCACAACCCGTTCAGGTCAGTGTCTGTCACGGTAGGGAGGGGGGGAAGTAGAGAAGAAATTGGAAGGGGGAGGAAAGAGGGAAGGAAAAGAAGTCCTGTGCATAAAACGAGAAGAAAATAATTCCGAGGAAAACACAAGGAACAAACAGTATGTGACATTTTGTTTGCTGCAGCATTACTGTATTACTCAAGGATCATTTTTACAGCCTTCTTAGTACACTTCCTTCTATGCACTGAGCTGGAATGTTTTATTAACTGGGGGGCTACTTTGCATAGAGGAACAGGGAATAGGTGAAGAAAAGGTCAGCGCTTTCAAGCTGTTATCATAAGAATGAGTGAGACTTTTCAAAAAACTAAAAATGCTGAGGATTTTAGAGGACATAACACCTAATGGTATAGGGTTTCCTGTTTGAGCATGGGGTTGGACTAGAAGACCTCCAAGGTCCCTTCCAGCTCTATTCTGATTGACTGATTGAAATAACATTGGTTGTTAATCTGGTTCCAAATTCCCAAGCTAGATGCATGAACAGGCTAGAAAGAGTCAAGTTAAAAAACAAGGTTGCTGTGGAGAGCCATAACCTCACCAGAATGTGCATTTATGTCGCACGAGCCTATAATGTATGTTTTAAAATGTAATGGAGAAAAAATGCTTATAATCCAGGTTTGGTTTTAGGAGTTACCAAAAAGGCATGATAAAAACACAACAGTCTATTTGTAGATTTCCCCTGATGAAGTGCCATCCAAACGATTTGTTTAATGGCTACACTGATTCGGGTACTCAGTAGGCATCACAATAGAGCTTTAGTGCTGATCAATGAATGTATGTTTGGATACCAAACAATAGTTTTATTACGAACCAGATGTTTATCACATATTTCTGTATTAAATGGAGGGATTCTTTTCACTGTCCCCTCAATGTAATTGATAGGGTGTGTGCAAAGGATCAAAAAAGGAATGAGGCAAATATAGGTGTCCCAGGATAACGTTGCAGGATCCAATCTGGGTCAGTCACTGGGGCTCAGAACACTAAATCTCTGGTCCCAGTGACTGACTCGGATTGGATCCTGCAGTCACAAAAAGATCCATATATGTTAAAGGAACAGGGGCAGCCGGACTCCACACCTATTGTATCCTCTTGATAAAGAATTAAGCTGGATTGGAGTTCAAATTCCATTCCAATCATTGAGATTGCTCTTTTTTTTTTTAAATGATCAGTTTTAACGTCAGTCAATTTGCAAACATCAGATCAACATATATTCAGATATGTTAAGCAGAATATAAGTCAATTATCTACTCAAGCATTTGGGACTAAATATCAAAACCAATATTGCCGGTAGTGAGTGACCAGAATTTAACAGGACTCTTTTCTTAAAGAATTTTGCAGATTGAAAGGATAGCTGATTAACACACATGTCTATGGAGATTCTCAGTCATTCAGGTCGTGGTTGTCCCAAAGGGGCTTTTCAAGAGGCAACTGACCTTTCTGGTTTTTCTTTGAAGACGTTTCGCTTCTCATCCAGGAAGCTTCTTCAGCTGTGACTGGATGGTGGGGAATGGAAGGATTCGATTCCAGTCAATGCTGAAGAAACCTCTTGGATGAGAGCACCTTTTCAATTAGGCAACTGCTTTCAAACACACATGCTAACATTAATTACACATTATTAATTAATGTTGACTTCCAATGACTATAAGGATTGCCAGTGTAATTTTTTGGCTAAGTATTGAAGCTTGTCACTGTTTTTTTTCTGCTTAACCTTCAAGAGCAAACAATAGCCCTAAGATTTCCTGATAATCTTTTATCCAAATATTAATCAGGTTTGAGTCTGCATGGCTTTTTGAGATCTTCTAAAGCAGTGAGGTGCTGCCACCTGACCTGTGATTAGAGCTAAACTTTAATTCTTCTCAAGGTAGATCCTGGTGGTCTGAGTGTTTTCTAGATAATTCTTCATTATTATTTGTACACACTTTTCCTCTCAATGTTTCATTTCAACAGGTGTATTCAAAACTACTTAGCATATGGTTTAACAACTGCAACACAAAATATGAAATTAATTTTTGAGCTCAGAAATTTCCAAGTGTGAACAATTTTCACTGTCCACCGGAACTTCACTGCTTTCTTGAGCACTTTAATCACCCAATAATCAAGCTACCAAATAACGTTTTATTTTTCTGATTTTTAATAGATGACCCTAATGTATGTATATTGTATGCTTTTATCATCAGTTACTCAGATGAAATCAAAAATCAAATTAACCATATATACATTTTAATAAAGTAATAGTATAAAGATCAGTTATGGTGGATAAAGTTTTTGAATATGTTATTTGCCCGCTTTTATTAGTCTTTTATAATCTGCAATTGCTGAATTAGTATTCAGGAGCATGCAAATGATTTTTGAGGAATGGTAGCTTACTGTAAGTTGTACATGAATTCTGGAATATGTTCTGATACCATCAGTCCATATGTCTGAATTTAATAGTAGACTTACAAAGATTTTACAGAAGATTTTGGAATAAAAGGATTTCCAAAAGATGATATGTTTGTAAATTTTCTTCTAAAAAGTGGTTTTTTTCTCTCAGAAATGATCAAGACCCAAGTACATGCTCTTCCAAGAAAAACATACACACATGCACCCCCACCCTATTTTTTAAATTGCATTTTTATGGATGCTAACAAATACTAACAATTAGATATATATCACTAGAGAAACAAGAAATGATTCATAGAATAAGCAACGCAAACTGTAATGGTAATTGAATGACTTGAGCATTACTGTAGTAAAGAACGGGGATTGATAGAACTTTTTCTTTTTGAGTGTGAAAACTCATTATATGGTAGACTAATTTTGCAAGCTTGTGCTCCTTACTTGGGAATAAGTTACATTGGTCTCAGTAAATGTCTTTTAGCATATGGAATTGGACTATAAATTAGCACAATCTTTAAAATCTAAGTAGGAGTGGAGAAAAGCAGCATTTTACTAATGAAACAGCATCTACAAAATAATCAAGGCAGCTCTACATACACTGGCAGGAATGATGGCCATACCCTTAGAACAGGAGTGTCAAACTCGATTTCATTGAGGGCCACATCAGCGTTATGTTTGACCTCAGGGGGGCAGAGTGGGTGTGGCCAGCTCAACGTTACCCGTGTGCGGGCACCTGTGGTGGCCCGAGTGCTCTGCCAGAGAAAATGGGCTCCCGGGCTCTGTTTTTGGCTGTGACAGCCTCCTATAACCCTCTGCCAGTGAAAACGGAGCTCATGTGACCCTCCCGAGTTCCGTTTTCACTGGCAGAGGCACCACGGGCCAGTCCGCTGTTTCCAGGGCGGCCCCTCAGGTCAGACCTAAGTACCCTGCAGGCCGGCTCCAGCCCCTGGGCCTTGAGTTTGACACCCCTGCCTTAGAAGATCACTTCTGCTTTTTCCAGGTATACTCCGGAAGAAAAAGTGGAAGAATCAATTTGGCACTTACAGGGATCCAGTACATGGGAGGGGAAGGGAGAGAATATGAAATCAGAAAAAGTCTTAAAAATACCCATCTCCATGGCTCAAAAAACTATTATCTATTTCGGTAACACTATGGTCATCTTCAGTGACTTTCTTCTATATTCTTCTATATTTATTCAACCACCGTTGTGCCAGAGTAGCAACAACAAAAACAGAACACAACAACAACAGGAAACTTATTATTTGGTTATGGCTGGGTAATGCTCTGAAGATAGAACAAGTCACTAGTGGGGAAATTGCCTCCTTTGAACCGATTTCAGGTTGGAGTTGGCTTGTTTACATACCTATCTTTAATTATGGCCATGATGACTGTGTTGAGGTTGTTTTATTTTAATTAAAAAAAAGACATTGTTTGGTACATAGAGGGAATGCTTGTGTTCTCCTTGGAACAGAAGAAAGATAGAATGGCTGTTTGACTCAACCCTGCATTTAATTTTTTTCATCTCTTATAGCCTGATTATTTTTGAAGATATATTTTTTATGTAGGAGATGCACCCTGCAGCCCATGGTGCATGTCTACGTGGCCACAGCTTACCCTGGTGGTTTGTTTTCAAAAGAAATGATCTCATGCCTCTCTCTCTCTCTCTCTCTCTCTCTGCCCCCCTCCTCCTCTCTCTCTCTCTCTCTTCCATATTATCTCAAGCTAAAACCACCTTTGTTTTCCAAAGGTGACTGATTGTGCTTTCCCAAGACAGGATCCGATCCCCTGTTATTGCAATGCTGGGTGGTGATAGAAGTTCTGCCTCCCCAGCAAAGCAGCTGAATCGTTTGCAGCACAAATGAATTTAATGTCAGCAGTCAGGAGCAGCTGTTTGGCTTGGGACTTGGATTTCACGGGGTGGGGGGATTGGGGGGGGTTGGGTGACGCTGACTGTGTTTTTCCTCTTCTCTCTCCTTCCCTCTTCCCTCCCTCTCCTTCTCTCTCCATAAACATTTTGGCAGTTGCAGCTTTTGTGCAGATCATGTGACCGAGTCCCTAGGCAGATAATTTATTTCTGTAGCTTTCATGAACAATCATGAACAATCATTAACCTTCAGACACTGAGTCTGTTCACCGCTTTGAGGCATTCGGAGAGGGTGTTTCTATTATTATTGTTGTTGTTATGACTGTATTATTATGTTTCCTAACTAGTTTAATTCACAAGGTATCAGGAGAAAATTGCAACCAAATTACAATAGGCAGTAATGCATAACACTTAGAGCTCTATTAAAATAAACCTTGCTTACAAGGCAATTCATCTGGCTTAGCTTGGGTTTATGGATCAGAATAATTATCCACCACCCCCTCCTCTCCTGGTGATGTAAGAGCATCTGCCATCATGATACTCCCTTAGTGTCTCATTCCGAATGCAAAACCACTATTACTGGGTCCTTTAAAAGACAACCCTTTTGATCTCTTTCCCCCCAAAGAGACAAAAGATCTGGGGGCTTTCTGGAGATGCAACAGGGTTGCTTTTGTGACAGAAGGCATCCAATTTCTGAGTCCCTTTTCCTTTCTATGCACATAATAATGTGGTGAATTGGTAGCAGATTTGATACTGAAGTGTCCTTTTTTCATCCTCCCATTTTCCTTGGTTTAAAGGGAGTGTATTGTGGCCCAATGTAAGTATTGCTGAAAATCTGTAGGCTTTTTTACAATGCTGGTGCATACAATTGAGGCTGTTTTGATAGGCTTGGTCAGTAAGACAGATACATCAGACTAATTTGTTTAAAGTATTTGCAGCCATATGAACAGCTCCAAATAGTTGTGGCCTGATTTTTAAAGGTGTGGAGAGATCTATTTTATATCTATATATCTATATCAGAATCTCAATCAGCTTCTCCCTCCATAGATCCAGCTACAGAACGTGGTTAATGCATCTCTCTCTCTCTCTCTCTGTATGTATTTATTGTATACTTTTCTTAGTTTAGAAATATAACTTTAAATAATTGTAAATGATTGTTTTTTATAACAATCTCCAATTGAAATCTGGTTTCTATCTGTAATTTATCACCAGAAACAAAGTGTTAATTTAGGAGATAAATTCAATTATCTACTGTGGTCTGTCAGAATATTAATAAAAGATCTTCTTTGATTGTTAACTTGTGTCTTGGGGTACAGTACTGGCAATATTGCAGAGTTTTGACACTAATTTTGTCCAGGATTTTTTTCAAAAAAAACTTATCAATGGAGTCAGTTTTTATTTTTTTTTCCAATGTAATCAACAACCCTCACTGTCTCCCAATTACCAACCTGACATTATTTATTACGATTAAATAATAAAATGATTAGGGCCTAGAAGCTAAAACATAGGAAGAATGACTGCAGGAACTGGGGATAACCAGTCTAGTGAAAAGAAGGGCCAGGGGTGACATGATAGCAGTCTTCTAATACTTGAAGGGCTGCCAGAAGGAAGACGGGGCTAACTTATTTACTAAAGCACCAAAGGGCAGGAAAAGAAACAATGGGTGGAAACTAACCAAGGAGAGAAGCAACCTAGAACTGAGAAAATTCCTAACAGTGAGAACAATTAATCATTAGAACAAATTACCTTCGGAAGTTGTGGGTACCTCATCATTGGAAGCTTTTAAGAGGAGACTGGACCATCATTTACCAGAAATAGAATAAGTCACCTGCGAGAGTAAGAGGTTGGAGTAGATGACCTCCAGGGTCCCTTCTAACACTGTCACTGTTTTCAGATTGGCCAAATTGGCTAGATGTTGTCATAGGGAAATTTGCATATAGAAGAAAGATCTACCCCAAAGCATCTAGAACCTGACTTTTTTTTTGGTAGGGGGGGAATCTTATTATCATTGAGACACAATTGAAGATGAGAAGCTGATGAATTGCACATCATTTTCAGATGTGCCAATGCTCTACTATGTTGAATTCCCTCCTACTTTGGCTGGAAAAGACAAGTTGAAAATGAACCGAGGCATTATGATCCCTATTACAGGTTTCTTTTTTCTGTTACCCTACAATTTGTCTAGACCATTTTAAGGCAAATGGGCACTCGTTGATCTTAGATTAGCAAAGCTCTTCTGTGTGCTGCTGCTTGTTTTCAAGGCTGCCAGTCTCTTTCAGCCAGTGAGGCTGCAATTCTTTCACAAAATTACATGCTAATATAATAATGAATTCAGATCCACTGCTGCAGTATGATGGCTGCATAATTTAACAGAAGTACTGACAGGGGGAAAACAGAAAAAAAGAAGAAAAGATTGGCGGGACTATCCTTAAATTGAAGAACATCTGTTCAAACTGCTAAATGAGGACTGAGCATGCTCAGAAGGCACAAAGGAAAAAAAAAACCCATAAAAATCATAGGAGGAAAAGCTGGGGGGGATGGGGGACGGCGCTGAAATGGAAGATCTTGCTTGCTGGAACATTAGATACAGGAACGTTTACTGTAAATGAATTGAAGTGGCTGCCCCCAGGTTCTAGAGAATGGGGATGGGCACTGCTAGGACCTAGAGAGCATCAAATTGTATCTTTGGCTGGTACATGTGCTCTAGAGCATAGTGTCAAACTCACGGCATCACGTTGCCATCACATAATGTTTCACGACGTTTTTGCCCTTCAAGGAGTGGGCATGGCCTGCGTGTGACACATCCAGCTTGTGGGCCATCACTTTGACACCCCTGCTCTAGAGCAATGTTTCTCAACCCTGTCCAATTTAAGATGTGTAGACTTCAACTCCCGGAATTTCCCAGCCAGCCAGCTGGGAAATTCTGGGAGTTGAAATCCAAACATCTTAAAAGGATCAAGGTTGAGCAATACTACTTTAGAGGCACTGATACAGTGGAATGCAATGCTAGAGGAAGTGATCATAGGAGACATAAGAGGCAGGCAGGATAGGAAATGAAAGGGAATAATAGAAAGTAGGAAGAATTGCCAGGAGAGAGAGAGGAACAGGAGGTTCTTGAGCACCCTAGGACCCTAGTTTAATTAGGAAGATACTTTTAGGACCCAGTTTGGCTCCTGAAATACTGATACGTTCCCTCACTTAGGTCCTATTGCCAGCTTTCTGATTTGCCCCCTGGAGTTGAATGCTGAGAACTATTCAGCATGCACAGAATAGCAGTCATCAGTGAAAGAAGAAAACAGCCCTTTGGGGATAGCATTTGGAAAAAGCAAGCAAGCAAAGGAAGTCTTTCTATTTAAGCTGGCAGGAGCTCTCTTGAGATACACAGACACAAATGTACACAGTGAGCCTCAGGCCCCAGGGAGTATGTGAGTGGTGAGAAAAGGCCCAATGGTACTGTTAGTCAGAGGGCAGGTAAGTTGGTAGCTAGTGCAGCGGTTATATCTCCATCTCAAATAGATGTAATTATTTGCACATATTTGAAAAAAGGGTAGATTACAGAAGAATGTAATAGATGTGCAAGTGCAAGAAACAATTCTTTAAATCTAGTTGATCCAGGACTGGAGCCACTTGAGTAATAGCCTGAGGGACTTTCATGTATTGCATGGGCCATAACAAATAGAAAGCTCATGATCCTCAAAGACAAGAAACTAGATGCTTCCATCCAACACATTACTGGCATGAAATCCCCAGTGGAGACACCATAATTTATGTACTCCAAATCCAAAATGCCACATGCTGTTTCTATTGCAAGCTTTCAGTCTCATATTCCAACCACAGAACAAAGGACTGGAAAAATTTGGTTAGAAATATGGTAGAATGGGAAGAGCAGCAAATCACCAGCAAAAAATTCCATGGTGGAAAGATCTTGAGATGGACCGCACCACAGATGATCGACATCAGGAAAATACTATATCAGAGTTTATTTAGCGGAAAAATGTTCTCAAAAGACTCAGTGCCCTTGTGAGAATGCTTACTATCTAAAATTTAGCACGATGTCGCACTTCAGATCAGCTTTGTGTGCCAAATAATGGAAATGTCCTTAAAACTATGGAGCTAATGACTGAGTTTGGTTCTATATTCCAGCATCAAAGCAAGAAATATTGGAAAAACAACTCAAAATGAGATCATAATTACTGGTAGCAAAAGCCAAACAGAAAACGTTAGCCAATCTGAACTCAGTAAGATGTTCCTTTACAATTCTGAATGGCACACCTGACATCAGTCACATGGACGAATGACTTTAATAGTGCATGTTGTATCAACAAGAGAATACATTGAAAATGCCTCCACAATGGTGAGTGTCAAAGAACTTCTAGAATTTATTGACGTGTATGACAGAGAAACTGTTACGACAAATGTGCTCCTTAAAAAGCTGGAAGATGTAGGAACTGAAGTAGCTGACTCCAGAGGTCAGGGCCATGATAACATTAAAGGTAAGAAGAGAAGACTGCAGGCGTGAATTTGAGAGTTATACATTCAAGGCTTTCTTTTCTTTTTTTTTAATCCCATGGAGTTCTCATTCATAGAACATGGGGGTCAGGAATGCTGTACCAGCTTCTAGTGAGGCTGGTGAATTTTTAAAATGTAATTCAGAGACTCCATGTGTTTTTCTCTGCACTGACTTATCACAAATTTTGAAGCAACATTTGGGAATATCCTCTGTGATTTTGAAACCTCATCATGTGAAAGTCGAGCAGAGAGGATGAAGTCTAACATATAGTTAGATAAATATCTTAGAACCTATTGTTCACAACATTTATTTCAACCACTATGTTATGCCACAACCTAAGGCATACAGAAATGTGAAGTTAGGGATATTCTTGGTGATTCCATTATCTTCTGCCATTTTTCCTCTGTGAACAAGTCCTGATAATATCCTTCATATTCATGACAGCAATTTTATCTTTCCAATTTGATGTTTCATTGTGGAAGATTTCAGCATTTTGGGGCAAAAGAGTTTTAATTTGTTGGTTCTCCTGAACCGAACTGGTATCAGAGTTGTCCCTTAGGAAAATAGCATAGGAAGAGATCAGAAATGAGACCTTACAAAGTTTTGACCCAGGTAAGGCAACCTGTGGAGTAGCCATTTCAGCTTCCTGCCTCAAATCTGAAATATTCTAGGCCAGGGATCTCCAATCTTGGCAACTTTATGATTTGTGGACTTCAACTCCCAAATTCCTCAGCCAGCATGCACTGGCTGAGGAATTCTGGGAGTTGAAGTCCACAAGTTGTAAAATTGCCAAGGGTGAAGACCCCTGGTAGACAATGGTTTGATAAACGAAATCTGAGTCCAAAGGAGGGGTGAGGGTGAAAAAAAAAGTCTCAGAAGGGACCCTCCTTAGTTTTCGAGATTATAAACATTTGGGAGGGGAGAAGTATTTTCAACCTTGCAAGATAGTTACTGTAATTTTACAATAAAGACAGTGTTAATAATATTCATGGTTGGTGCTTCTTGTTGGGATTCCCTCAAAGGACAGTCAGTAAGCTTGCAAGTCTGAATTGTGTGTGAAATCTTGCTTTCTAAAAAAGAAGCTGTAGGGAAGCCTGAATCATCTCCAAAATATAAGCTGACATTAATTTTTTCCTTCCCTGCCACAGACCTGACAACAAGCCCATCTTGGAAACAGTTATTTGCACTTTTACAATATTTTCCATAGATGTCAGTGGAATTCTCCTTCAAATGAAAATAGCAGTTTAGGGTAGCACTTTTTGTCAGAATTGCAGAATGGCAATGTCAGGCACTAAATGTCCTACGGTATAGGATCCAAACTCACACATTACATAAATGATGTATAAAATGTTACTCCAAGGTTTCTCAACACTGTTTTTGAATTTGCATCTGATAGGCTCTACGATATGATGATAATGCAGACAAATTTGTGTTGTGTTGTATGTTGTGTCATGTCATGTATGTTATTTTTTTAATATATATATTTTTGTCTGTTAATGACCCAGTAATCCCTTGCATCAGGGTGGAGTCAGGGCAACTGAATGGAGATGAGTGTTTACTGGCCAGATTCCCTTCCTGTCGCCAATGCAGAGTTCGCAGCAGATATATTCTCATTGTGCCCAGAGAGAGAAATATCTGTCACTACCTAGGATCAAAATCACAGCCTCCTGATTGTGAGGTGAGAGCTCCACCTCTAGGACCTCACATGACTCCATTATATCTATATATTTATATAATTTTAGAATTTGGGCAGCCACCCTTTTCATGAGGGTGAGTTTGGGCAGTATACAAAAGAGTAACACAAAACAAAAAATTCTTCTAACAGACAAGTGTCCAGAAAGCTATGTAAATGAAATAATCAGAGAAAATGGTTTGCAGTGAAAACATAATACATTAAAGCACCACGTTTTAAAATCCTGTTGTTATTCCCTGAATCCATAAGATGGAACAGTCTGTGAAGTCATGTAAAGAGTGCCTGTTCTCTGAACTGAAGCTAGAAAGTGGAAACCCAATCAGATTGTTGCCTGCCTCTTCTGCATAAAAGATCTATTTTCACATCATTATATTCACTGATGTGATATCTTTTAATTGAGTTTTGGTTTTTTTTAGACCGAGGTGCAGAAACCAATAAGCAAATTATCTAATTTCACGGCTCCTTCCGCTTCAGACAGATTTGCAAGGCCGAGCTTACCAAAGGCTGTCTCAGAACATAACTCTTTTACTAGAAGGATAAATTCTGTAAACCTCTGCAGGACATCAATACTGTAAAAACGTGCTGGGTAGCAGTTAAAAAATGAGCCTGTTTAAAAGGCAGCCTAATTATATTATATTTTTTAGTGTCCAGTTAATACATAGTAGTTGATTTTGAAACATAATGTCCCCAGTGAATTTCAACACTGCGCTTCTTTTGGGTAAGTTATGAATCTCTCCCTCTCTTTCTCTCAGATATACACACACACAAATGCAACCTGGGGCCAAAATAATTAAATGACTTGTGTTACATGTTCCTGCTTAGATACATTTTTCATCTTCAGAGGCCATCCTCCGGCTGTGATATGAAATGAAGCAAGAAGGTGATTGCAAGGAAGGTAACCTTCAGTGGTGGACTACCATATAATATTGATAATATCCTTCACAGGAAGGAACATGTTAAAGTTACATTTATCTTCCTAGTACTTTCTATCTTCCTGGTATTTTTTATTCTGATAATTCAATTTTAAATTTTGCATTGCTGCATTTTCTGGGATTAGGGTTCTATTTTTTTCCAAATGTACTTCTTATTACATCTCTTAACCTTTCTTTTCTTTAATAACTATCATCCATCTTTCTGGAAATCTTGTATTGGGAGATTTAAGATATAATAAAAATAAATTAAGATTTTAATCCCATGTATTTTTATTCAGAAATCTCAGTGGGGTTTCAGATATCAGTGGGTCCTACTTTTTTACAAAGATATGTATTTTTACTATCATTGCAGTTTTACAGTGTTTAAATTTATTGTTGCATTTTAATAGTAATCGCAGTTGTATAAGCAGCAGCATAGAAATATATTAAATGAATAAATAATATCATTTCACTTTGCCAAAAGGATTTTTATTACAATTACAAAATCCTTTATTCCCTTCCAAATTCTAAAAAAAAAATATTCTTCACTGAAAGATGTTAACAATGAAATAAATGATAGAAACATACTGTAGAATAAAATGATTTGGAGAACAATCTATTTATGTAAAATGGTTATATAATGCCCATCTTATAACCAACTCTGGGCAGCTCCCAATCAAACGTTAATCAGACTCAGAATTAATGAACCCATATGTAACAATAAAACAGAGAGGAACAAAATATCTCTGCCCTGGAGTGAAAGACATAGTATGCAAAAGACGACCCAGAGTGCAGTAGAAAACCAAACACAGAAGGTCCTTCCTAGCTTCCATCTCCAATGTCCCTTTTTAACTCCTGTAGTTGCAGTGCTGGACAACACTTGTCAGCTGCCAGGAAACTCTGAAAAGCTCAGCCATGTGAAATAGACAAAGGAGTTAGCCATCAGTTGAATTCAGTAAGCAATTTTATAAACTAGCACTTATTGACTAGTTTTCAGGATGACCATTCTACTATCTAAAGATGCACAAATCTGCAAGCCCTGCTTACAGCCGTAGATATCATTGCTTCTCACATCTCAGTGACTAATTAATTTGTCACATTAAGCCTTGCTTAATAAGGATTTACTGAATAATTAGAGGCTGGATTTCCACAATGCAGTATGCTAGACCGGAGGTTGGCAAATCTGTTAGGCTATGTCGCCCCAAAAATAAAAATGACTCAGATCTTGTGAAGTCTTCATGTGTCGTCCAGTTTCAAACATTATACCCCAAAGACATGGATTTTATTATTTTTGTATAAAATCTTATGCAGTTCATATTTTGACAAACTTTGAGTTATTTAATAACTTCAGCAATTAAAAAAATGTTTCAAAGGAGTGACTAGGACAATAAGGGGTCTGGAAATCAAACCTTGGGGGAAACAGCATGTTTAGTTTATAAAAGAAAAAAATAATGGAAAGATTGTAGTGCTTAGGAAATATCTACAGGCTATCAAGGGTGAGAAGAGAGTGAATCTTTTCTACCTTGAAATTGAGAACAGGATAAGGATACACAGATTGAAATGAAAAGATTATTAGGAATATTAGGAAGAATTTCCTAACAGCAAGAGCTGTTAAGTAATAAAACAATAACAGCAATAGCACTTAGATTTACATACCGCTTTACAGCCCTCTCTAAGTGGCTTACAGAGTCAGCATATTGCCCCCAACAATCTGGGCCCTCATTTTACCCACCTTGGAAGGATGGAAGGCTGAGTCAACCTTGAGCCTGGTGAGATTCGAACTGCCAAATTGGAGGCAGCTGGCAGGCAGCAGAAGTTAATCACAGCGCCACTATGGCTCCTCTTCATTCAACCCAAATGAGTTGGATGGCCTCTAGTCAAGGACAATTTAGTACATTCTGGTACTAAACAGGGGATAGGACTAAAAGACTCATTTCCAAACCCCATATCTTATGATTTTATCATTCAAAGTTGGGAGTATTTTCCTACTGAGGTCAAAGTATTTACTGTATTAATGTTTGAGGGTAACAAGTGATTTGGTACCATATAGGCATACTTTTGAGACTTAGAAAGGACCGAATCTCTATCCTGCTAATTACAAAAGATAAAACACTCAAAAAGCATCACAACCGGACAATCCTTTCTGTTTCTCTTTCTTTTCCACTAATAAGGAAGAGAAAAGTCTTGTAATGTGTCTTGAAGGATTTCATCTCACACCCATGGTAATAGATCAAATTGACTTACATTGACATGCAGCTGCAATCTTCAAGTTACAAGGACTTTTCTGTGCTGTCAGCCAAATGTCTGCAACTGGGATTAAAACACTCTTGATAAGTCCTGGGCTTTGTAATGCCTTCCCAATACAGACTTTTGTGCATGCTTTATCTGCATTACCAGCAAGTTAAATACAGCATGGAATGGATTGTAAAGCAGAGCTTCTAATTAGGAAAAAAATGCTTTAGGTAACTTATCCTCAGTTTCCATAGAAATCATATAACAAATAGTATATTCCAAATTAGGAATAGATAAAGGTGAAGTTTCATTTACATTCATCTTGTTTTCTTGGCAGCAATACTAATGTGGTCAATTATAGCCTTCTTCTGAGATGTATTTGGACTTCCCAGTTTAGTCCACATTTCCTGTACATCTCCCATCCAAATGTTAGCTAGGCCTGACTGCTTAGTTTTTTTGACAGTGGCCAAATTTAGTCAAGTGTTTAATATAAATGGCATGTCTAATTTTGGGTATATTTGTAGATGAAACCATTCATTTGTTTGTTTGGTTTTTTGGTTGATGACTTCCCCAGAGAAGTAAGTCTTAGCATAATGTGCCTGAAGTTGGATAATTTGAACCTGGTCATTTGTGCCTTTAGTGAGATATCTGGGTTGATTTGTTTGATTTGAACCTGGTCATTTGTGCCTTGAGTGAGATATCTGGGTTGATTTGTTTGATTATCCATTCCCTTAATATATATTCAGAATGTGGCATTTAATTTAGAGAATGGAAATGAGAAGCTTGAAAGGCATCTCTTTCTGCATCTGAGAAACATTTGACTAATCATCATGATATGTAAAGTTTTTCCACTTAACAATATTACATTGTTTCTGTTTTTAATTTAGTTAAATATAGTAAAATTAGGATAATAACTTCATTTATTCAAATTGGATCAATTGTCTAATATTCCATCTCTTTCTTGTTTAGTCCATTCTTGTAAGAAATGGCTGTCTGAGAATATTCAGAGACAATTATATACTGTGTCATCCTGAGTGAGAGGCATACCTTTACATACTTATTTTAAATCCGATATCAGTTTTAGGTTTTTGCCTTTTTAAATCATAGAATATAAAGTGGTTATTTAGGCCCCTGAAAAGCACAAGAATCTAGATGACAACAGCCTTAACAGATGGCTGTCTACTCTCAGTGTGAACGCATCCAGTGAAACAAAGATTATCACCACTTAGTTCCTCTAAGTGAAATGCTTTAACATACAGCTTTTTTGAAATGAAAGAAACCAATGAGTTTAGAAGATCCCAAATTTATTTATATCTAACTGACACACTGAGAATTGCAGGTCTATTTGTTAGGTTTTGCTCTATGCTTTGAAGGAATAGGCCACTTCTGTAAATGATCACATGATGGCCTATGAACATAAACCCTTTACTCAAAGATGAATCTCTCTGGCACCATCTAACCCTATTAGCATCTTGGTGGAAAATACCCAAAGTGGTAAGTTTATCACTTGTGCCCCAGACAAGATGTCCTAGCAAGATCTGTGGAATTCTGAATAACAAATGAACACAGCTTTGCTGTTGCTTTTAACACTTAGACAGACACTTTCATCTGTCAAGAAAAAAACTTTAAAGATTATAGCTCTGGGGGATAAGGTTTGGAATGTCTTTTCTCCATCTCCTGATGTGCTGTTTGGAAGATTTTGATGACACTTTCAGACTGATATCTATATATCACATATGGTTAGCATTGCTAAATGTCTTTAAGGATCTACAAGACTATGTGTTCGTTTTTGTTTTTGTTTTAAGATATCTGTGCTAATCTCATGATTCTATAATGGAAGCTGCATCGCTTAAAGGAAGAACACATCATATCTAGTGGAAAGGATCTCTACTAACAATGTTGTAAAATATGCCTGATGGAGGCACCACTAATCACCTCCTTTGGGACTGAGCTGAAAGGGCCTCCATGAATGACCCAGGACACTATGGCAGGTATCTTTAAATCTGCATGGAAAGCAACTTGAGCTTCCTGCATCACAACAAGAGGGAGATGGAGTGTGGTGTGATAGAAAGTATTCATATTGTCCAGAAATAGAAATGCTGCAATCAGAACAAGAGAGCAACAATCCCATTTAATTAAATTTCATTGTATGAGGTGCAATGATAATAAAGTAAACTAAACTAAACCAAACTAAACATTGATTCCAGCAACTGGTGGTCAGAAGCAAGTTGTCAATGTTTAGTTTGAGATGACTCAGACAGGATTTTTCAAACTTTTTCAGGTTGTGGAAATTACTTTTTTTAAAAAATCCTGAAATTGGCTGATTTTGAGTAAACCATTTCTTTCTTAGTCTCCCACAGAACCATACCAAATTCTTGTGAAACCCTAGAGTTCTAGAGAATACTTCTTGAAAAACTCTGAATTAAGAATCGCTGACAAGTCTTGTTCTCCATAAATTTCTCTAGCTCCTTTTGAAGCCCAAGCTGGAAACTATCTTAATAACCTGTGCAACTAAATTCATTCATTCATTCATTCATTCATTCATTCATTCATTCATTCATTCATCCATCCATCTATCCATCCATCCATCCATCCATCCATCCATCCATTCATTATCACATCTGTATAGTCACCCATTTGAATTAGAATAAAAAATCAATTTGAATTAAAATAAAAAGATAAAAACAAAACAAAATGTCAGGAAAACATACACGGGATGCATTCCATTAACTATCACACAACCCTCTAAGATTATAATCTAACTATATTCTGTTCCTGGGTGACGTACTTCCTTTCAGCTCTTCTAAATCTTCCTCTATGAAATTTTATCAAATAACTCTAGTTCTGCAATGGGGACAAGTAGTAGATTGCTTTTTGGATTCTTTAGTTCACAATCTCTGAAATGCAAGGAAACAATCTACACAGGAAAGTGATGATTTTCAAATAGAATTTAGCTGTATTTGCCTTTTACCACAAAATACCTTTAAGATATTGTAAAACCCTTTGTTATATTAATGATGTGAAGGCGACACTACTACTATTACTGACAACTACTAAATAATAACTACTAAGTAATAATTAATAATTACTACTAATTATTGTGTTCTCAAATCATGGGCATATGATATAGGCTACTGATATTCTGCCTCTGACATTATAGGCACTCTAGCAACTTCTGGCGGTATTTATAGTAATATATTTTCTCCACAAAAATAGGAAGGTGGTTGTGTTGCTGAATGGTTAACCAGTAAAACCCACTAGTTTCAAATTGCAGTTTCAGCCCACACGTGTTATTTCTTGCTAAATGAAGATAATCAAATATTCCTCAGATTGTAAGCATATGCCTTATCTGAGGAAACTCATTACATCCTAAGTCTGACAAGAAGTAACTCTTTGCTTTCTAGACCTTTAATTGAAACCAGACCAGGACTTTTGCACCCTAGAGGGTAGAAGCTTTTCATCAGGACAACAAGTGCAAAAGGAGGACCAAGATTTTATGAGCACTGAAAATTCAAGCAGCTGTTCTAAGGCGCAAGAGTTCCTCTTCCTGTTATATAAATAAACCACAAAAAGAATCAAAGGTTGTGGCTGCTTTAGCAGGCTAGGGGCCTATAGTAAAAAGCTATGTGTTGAATCAGAGACTCAGATTTATCACAAAAAGAGGAACAGCTCTCATCATACCTGGGTGCAACACCTAGCTAAATGGTAACACATCAACTAGCAGTTGATAGAGGTAGGATTAGGTGTAGTGGAGAAAAGATAAATAGAAATGGTGAAATTGATTAGTGCTCATTTGATTACTTCACTACTGTAAAGAAGTTTTAGCATGGATATCCACAGTAGAGACAAAGGAGTGAAAGTTTAAAAAACAAAACATATATACTGACACAGATACTGCAACGTATGTGCTTTTATGAGATATTGGGACGCTCATATGTAAGGCCAGGATTTAATCATGTGCAAGACATCATTGTACGCATCATTAGGAGCTGTGGTGGTGTAGTGGTTAGAATGCAGTATTGCAGGCTAACTCTGCCAACTGCCAGCAGTTCAATTCTGACCGGCTCAAGGTTGACTCAGTCTTCCATCCTTTCGAGGTCAATAAAATGAGAATCCAGATTGTTGGGGGTAATATGCTGACTCTGTAAACCGCTTAGGGAGTGCTATGAAGCGGTTTATAAGTCTAAGTGCTATTGGTATTGCTCTTTAATTTTATTTAGCATATGGCATCTACAGAATCTCAGATCATCTCAGATGCCTTGAAATTGAAACTTGGTATGAGTGCTACTATCGCTTAGAATCAATGAATGATATATATCTTGGTAATCAACCAGTTTGCATGATATTTGCCAACTAATAAGCAATGGGGAGAAAAAGTAAATTTTCCTAGTAATTTTATGAGAAACAGCTTCATGAACTTGTTCTTCATCAAATGTTGTTTCTATAAATCATTTCACCAATTCATCAATTCACCTTTCATTAATATATTCCTTTATAACAGGGAATAAATCTCACTGGACTCTATATAGTTTACTTTGGATTAAACATGTACAAGAGTGCCCTGTTAATCCTTTATTTTTCCCTTCCTCTTTCAAAAGATACAAACTTTTGGTGAAGCCTTTGTATCAACTTTGGAATAAAAGAATACAACATTATTATTATTATTATTATTATTATTTTTAAAAAGTCCAGAAATAAAAAATGTATTTTTCCTTGGGACCTAGGTTTAAAAACAGACTTGAATGAAATAGCACATGGTGACTTCATATTTTTAATGAGTTTAATCATTCATTGGCCTGTCTTCAGTTCTTCTGCTTCTAAAATAAAATGAGCTGCTAAAGAAACAATTCCCACCAATCACCACCCCTCCCCCTGTTTTAAATGTTATTTTTTGAACATAGAAATTTAATTGTCCGTTCTACTGGCAGTCCCCAATGAGCAATTAATAAGGCAGCCATTTGCTCTGCAAGTAGCTATTTTGAATTTTCTAATTAAGCTCCTTAGAACAACTAAAATGGCACCCACTTCTCCATCCTTTTCTTGCTATGAGAGTGTCACATTTGGAGCCTCCCCAAGTACAGCGAAAATAAAACAAACAATTTGGGCGTGAACTGGAAATGTATTATAATGATTTAGTACAGCTCAAAGCATACACATTTTTTCTAAAGTAAAAAAAAATCTAGATAAACAGGTGCTACAACAGGTATCATTTTAAGTGAGTATCCCTTTGGGTGTTCTTATCTATGCATTTATATGGGAAATTTATCTATCACTTTAATTCTAGGGCTCTAAGTCTTTTGCAAATATTAAAATAACAATATTAAGTTATGCAGTTAGATGAAATCCTTAACATGCATTGTATGTATACAACTAATATGTAGGAGTCAGGAGTTCTAGAGTCCACCCCTGAAGGATGGGAAGGATATCTTACGTGTTAAGTGAAGATAATGTCATTAAGTCCTTATTTGTGGAATTTGTGTATTTGTGTACAGTTGGGTATCAGTATGATGGTATTTTATAAAGATGAATTCATTGTTGCTGATTGTCTATGGAGATTCTCAGTCACCCAGTTCATGGTTGTCCCAAAGGTGCTTTTTCAAGAGACAACTGGACTTTCTGTTTTTTCCTTTGAAGAAAAAAATTTCTTTGAAGCTGTTGCTGATTGAAACGGTCCATCTTTCCAACCTTAATTCATCAGCAAACAATCGCTTTCAATCATACCCAATGTGGTGAATTCTGACTATATGAATATCCTCTAATTTTCCATGGTTTGTTTGGGTGCTTGAGGAAATAGGAGAATGAATAATGGGGTTGAAATATGAACTGCCATATAAATAAAAATTCTTAGAGGATTCTTTAAATGAATGTCATGGATTAAAACGCACACTCAGTGTGAGCCTATTGAAATCAGCTTCTATCCATTTGTGGGCAATCAAATTAACATAATAGGTTTTAGCAGCAGACGGCAAGAAACCGTGCATGAAACAGTGTCATTAGTATTATGCAACGGGCCAAAAATGTGAATAGCTAAATTTATTTGCTAGTATGCATTCACAGAGATAAAACAAAAGCATTTAAGTATGTCTTTATCTAACAGGAAGACGAATGCCTTGCCTGACATAAATAACTTATTTTTGCTAGTTTTACATGTAACTTGCCTTGGAGACTTCTTCTTCAATGCATAAGGGATTATTTCACTCTATGGCCCATGAGGGGATAGTTTTCTGTAAACAGCATGTGTTTCTTTGCAAATCTCAGGAAAAGCAGGGAACTGAAAGGAAGAGAATTATGGTTAGGCTACACCAAAGTGAGGTATTTTACCCAGCATAAAAAGAAAGTGAGATCTTTCTAGTGAGAATTCAGAGGTGACGGGTGGATGTTTCTGCAGCTCCTCTCAAGAGGACCTTCTGTTTTACTGTGAAAAGCAGCTGTGGACCAAAAGCAAAGGGATGGTTGCCATGGAAGCAAGGATGGAGATGGGCAAAGATATTGGTAACCTTGAAAAGCTGCCATGCCCTTTAGTGGTTATGTAGGGGGATGAGGCAGCCTTCAACAAAATCTATGAGCTCTGTGAATGTAGTAGAGATCCAAAGAAGAAGACTTAATGAACATATGTTGTTTCCACTACTAGGTAGGCAACAGAGATCAAATAAACTTTTGTGAAGCCTCCTCTTCCTTGAAGCATTCACACAGGAAGAGGTAGAGGGGACTGGAGGAAGGACTGGAGGTTTACTAGAGAGGAAACACTAATATACTGTTTAAAGAAATAAATAAAAATAAAATTAAGTCAACAAATTGAACACAGTGTAATCCTGATAGCCATTACTAAAATACAATCTGCGTAAAAAGCAAGTCATCAAGTTTAAATATATATTTTAATAGACATCCTTGCCAAGGATGTTCTGTAAAAGACTGAACCAGAAGGAAAAAAATAGATAAGGCTAAGTCTTGTTTTGATCATAGATCAAAATGACATTTAAATTTTAATTAAACAGATTTTATATTATTACCTACCTTGTACTTGATCATTTCTCTTTTCTTTTATCATAAAAAGAAATAAGTTCAAGGGCAAATTTTCCAAGGGACTTTAGGTGACACACCAGGCTTCATCCACTGTCATTGGTTTGAGTTTTATTCCAGAGCGATGGAGCTTAGACAAGATTTCTCAAAATCAAAGTATTTCTGAAAAATGAAACCAGCTGTATCCATTGTGGTTGATGCAGATGTCATGGGAGGCACAGACAACCCACATGGTTTAGATACCAGATCAGAGGTCACAGTTGGAAATTCCCTATTGAGAATATCATAGTGAACACTCATTACTTCCAAAAGGTTTAAACAATCTGCTGTATAAATATGCCTTTGATTATTCAGTATACGGTTTCTAATTTTAAACAAAGGGATACAGTAGTGAGAACCATCAGTATAATTTTTTTAACAGAAAATAAAAGAGAGACTTGTTTGTATGTGTAGACTTTATTCATCTAAAATGTTACTTTACACTCCATTTCTTACACACAAAAATCATAGTTTTCCTCTGAAGCAGCTACTCAGACTATGATAAATATAAACAATAAATTAAAATGCAGAGGCAAAACATTGGCAACAAAGATAAGATTGTGAAAGCGATGTAGTTGCCACCTACGGCTGTAAATGCCAATCAAACACAAACAGGCAGAGAAAAAAAGATGAAGTACCAACTTCCTTTCTCCCTATTTGCCTTTCGTTGAGATTGCTGGTTGACATAATCATAGTTCTTTTTCTTTTAATACAAAACACAGTCTGTTTTTGTCTGTTTCTTCTTTTACTTCTAACTCCTTAAATCTTCCTCACTCCCATCCATCAAAGTGGAACCACCAATCTTCTAAGGCTATTGATGTTTCTTCCAATTATTTGAATTCCAGTTTTGAGTTCTTTTAATGTAGCTTTTCCCATGTTTTCCAGTCTCTTGGTCACTGTTGTGTTTTCCACATCTGCGTACAAATCAAATGTAGCACTCTAATTGCATATTCTTCTATGCTTTTCAAAAGTGCTCTTGCTTTTTTATCAGCAGCTTTCTTGTTAGCATTATTTTGTAGGGACCATTCAGCTTCACTTTTCATTCCAGTTCAGTGAGTGAATGAATGAGACAGATACCTTATGTTTTATTTTTCTAATATACCCTTGCTTTTTTGCCTTTTATCATCCTAGATATGCATAGACATTTCCTGTTGATATGTATAATTTGCTTAAATCTCTTGTCCTTCCTACTTGATTATACTTAATTTGTGTGCTTATTAAGATAATCCCTGGCTTCTCTTGCTATTCTAACTGTTTAGTTCAGCAAATTTTCTTCTGTTACCTTTAGCTTTTCTCAAAAAGCTTTCCTCTGATGTGAAGTGATCCATACCAGTCCATTTCAGTTCACTGATTCTCAGAACGTCAGCATTCAATCTTGACATTTCTGCCCTGACAATATCAAGTTTGTCTTGGTCCTTGGTGTCAAATTTGCTAATAACGTTTGGTTCTACTTGAATTGCTTGAAACATTCAGTTCAACGGAAACAATTTTGAAACCTGCAACACTCAAAAACTAGCAAAGCAATATCTTGATCTCTGAGACCTCCTGTGGCAGTTTTAAATTTTTGATGTATGTCAATTTATTATATCCTATGGTGACTAATCTACTTAAACTTGATCTGAGAAAAGACCATTATTAACTTATATTGGGGATGTCTATGCACAGGTCATATAAGGTTATTGTTCCAGAATCAAATAGATTAGGCTTTATAGAATTGAGTTTAGTTTACAGTAAATATGCAGGTAATCCTGTTGTCTTTAAGAACTAGAGAGCTTGTCTGAGATAATTAATTAAGGAATGTTCCACCTGAACCTACCTTCGAGGCATGTCTGTATCATGGGAAAATCTGTCTAGACAACAGGTTGGTTAGCATGGCAATTTAATGCTAACACATTTTAAAACATGCTGTTCTCCAAGCAGAGTCACCTCTAAATTGCTTAGTATTAAAAGAGTAGAAGCTAAAACCACAACAATTAAAATGCTTCATTATATTTGATGTTACACTGGTGTAGATGGAAGAAATTATAAGGTTTATCAAATTATTTTGTGTTTCTAGTTTTCTGAGATAAAGTGGTAAGTTAGAACAAGATATATAAAGTTTCTGTTAATGAACCACATGAATTACATTGCTTTGTTGTCTGTTATCTAACAACCTATTCCATCCCCAAAACTTGAGATGTGAAACAACAAATAGAAAATAATTATGATAAAATTATTATAAATGTTCAACTTTGCTAAAATCCACATAGCAAAAGAAAATAGCAATAGTAGCTGGGGAGGACGAAGATCTGGGAAATTGAGAATAAAAATAATTTCCTAGCCTAGTTTTCTCTAGATGGGTTGAACTCACATAATTGTTAACAATCATTCTGACATTATGGAAATTTCAATCCAACCATTCCAGAATTGATCAGACTGGGAAAAACTTTTAAGAAGAGCTTCGGGAGCAGAAGTGATTTTTTTTTCTTTTGGAAGAGTCATTAACTATTAGAAAAGTCAGTACTAATCAAGATAAACTAGCATCTGGATTTAGCATAAGAAAAGAACATGCTGTATATACCCAATTTTCTGTAAATTAAGAAAAAAACCAAGCGTGAAGGAATGTCTGTATCTATCCTCCTCTTTTGTTATATTTAGTAATACATGTGGACATCTTATCTTGCTTCAACAATGATATACAGTAGAGTGAGGTGCATAAAAATGCAGAATATGGACCCACTTTTGTCAACAATATTACAGGGAGGGAAGAAAGAATGGGTTGTTCTTATGCAGAAACTTTACGATTAGTATCACATTATAAAGGAATATGTATTATTATCACATTGTGAACACATGTGTGCACACACATATTCCTCTACACACATTGAGTCCTAAGCCCATACAATTACTATACACTCAGCAATTATTTACAACGTTACATCCCTGGCCACCAAATGTATTTAAAGATCTTATTTCATATCCATTGTAAAAAGTACAAACATGGCTATATGATCCTTAGCTTGCAGGATGACATTTCCAGAGGCTAAAGGAGATATACATTGGAAATATCTTTTCATTAGAAGGGAATGGGGAATGGGGGAGAATTTGAGCAGATGGCAAGGTGTAGTTCAAACAGAGAAGTGATATCATAAATGTCACCAACCATGATAATTTTTGTTCCAGTGGTGCAAGCTACAGAAAGTTCACCTTAGATGCCCCTAGATAACTGGCTTCATGAAGGCAGAGAGCCTTTGATTGCCTCTGGTATGGGAAATAACCAAACTCTGCATAGTGGAAATTCATAATCTAAAGATCAATGGAGAACAAATGATCCTTTTGAAAGGTTATTTTAAAAGGTGTGAAATGATGATGATGGTGATGATGATGATGATGATGCAAATATTATTGACCAAACTTGCAAGTAGTCTATAATATTAAATTACTTGATATAAACCTGCTCTTAATATGAAAGAAACTGCCTTGAATCATTTTCTCTTCCAGTTTCTTAGTTTTCAAATCAGAAGCTTCAAAAGCCTTATTGCAATGTTTGTTTGTATTAAGAGTTTGTTGACATCTCAAAAAAGGAATGATGCCAAAAACTAATTATGAAAATCAGAATAAGGCAAAGACACTTCTTTCCAAAAGTGGTGAAGCTATTCAACAAAAAAATATTTTTTAAAGTAATCTTTTATAATTATGGAAACAGGAAAGGCATTTTAAAAAGTCCTCTGGATGAACATAGAAAGGGCTGTTGATTTTGGATTATACCTT
Organism: Oxyrhabdium leporinum; assembly: GCA_032468155.1. Taxonomy (NCBI): domain Eukaryota; kingdom Metazoa; phylum Chordata; class Lepidosauria; order Squamata; family Cyclocoridae; genus Oxyrhabdium; species Oxyrhabdium leporinum. The sequence continues at coordinate 31,106 of JANHFL010002169.1, forward strand.
TCTAGAACAACATTAATCCATAGTTTTTAAAAGTTTTGAAATCATATAGTAAATGTCTCCATCATTTTAAATTACTAAGGGATGGAAGTGGTTTCCTGCTAAAAATGGGATTTACACTAACTAAAAGCAAAACTAAGACATGATCCTAGCTCTATGTGGAGAAGAAGAGACTCAGTACCATTTCCTTATGAGGAATCGTTAAATCGTTTAGGGCATTTAATTTTGGTTTAGGCCAAAAAAAATTTGTTTTAAATTATAATGATATTGCTTTGTACTGTAACTTCCTTGCATTATGACATCATAATATGATATCTCGTAAGTGAAATAGTTGTCAAAAATTCACCTTAGAATTCTGATTAAGACTACATTTTTAATAAGACTTTTCTGAAACTTCAATTTTTTTTTTATTTTAAACCAAGTTCCAATCACTACCAATTATTGATCATAATGAAGTTCATGATGATTGGATTGTTGTTTCTTCATTGTTTCTTCATTTTTTTTCCAAATATTCTTGTCATCATGAAAGAGATAATGTCTGGTCATATTTAACATCTGTAATGACAGATTTCTTCTGCCAAGAAAGATAACCTATGGCTATATTAATAGTGGTGCAAGCTCTATCAAAATTCAACCAAAAAGGAGGAAAGACATTATTAGTGTCACCAAAATTGTTTGCATAAAACTGTGAGTCAGTTTGTTTTAAGTCTGATTTTCATATGTTAAGTAATCTCTGTTAATAGAAAGCTGGAAAGAGTCTAGTACCACCTTTTCCAACTAACACATTTTATTAAAAAGCACAAGCTTTTGTGAGCTGTAACTTGTATAATCAGATATAGCTTACAAAAGTCTATTCCTTTTAACAAAATTTGGAGAAAAGATGCTACCAGGCATCTTACAGACAATTGCAATTCACCGCCTAACTCTCAGGTAAAAGGAAGGGTGTGTGTGTGTGTGCGCGCGCGTGTGTGTGTGTAGGGTGTGTGTGTGTATGTATAGGGTGTGTGTGTGTGTGTGTAGGGTGTGTGTGATTCTGCTGAAGATATGGAAAATAGATGCTATCCAGGGCAAGCAGTAATGAAGTGGGGGAAGGCCAGTGGTCTGATTCAATGCTCCTTCTCCGTGAACAAAATTTCATGGAAGGAGATTAACCCTGCAGCTACTTTCCAGGATCAAAGCTGTATTTCAATATGAACTTTTGGAATATCCAGAGAGACAGAGTCCCAAGTTGTAGCTCTGTGTAGTATTTTTCACAATATCAGAAAGGCAGGAAAAATGCAACATTACCATTCTCCAAAATGCCTGGATGTCACCCAGACCAGGGGTCTCCAACCTTGGCAACTTTAAGACTTGTGGGCTTCAACTCCCAGAATTCCTCAGCGAGTAAAGCTGAGGAATTC
>JANHFL010002169.1:44574-58837 GCA_032468155.1 Oxyrhabdium leporinum
AGAAGAGAAGAGAAGAGAAGAGAAGAGAAGAGAAGAGAAGAGAAGAGAAGAGAAGAGAGCTGGAAGGGACCTTGGAGGTCTTCTAGTCCAGCCCCCTGCTCAAGCAGAAGAACCTATACCATCTCAGACAATTGATCGTCCAGTCTCTTCTTAAAAACCTCCAGTGATGGAGCTCCCACGATTTCTGAAGGCAAGTTGTGTTACTGCTTCTTCCCTTTTTTAAACTCTCTTTTCACTCTTTTTTCCAAAAGCATAGTTCAACTGACTCCAACTTGGCACCCTTTAACTGTGTTGAAATTGCAATGTTCAAAATATGATTGTATGAAACATGCTGGCTGGGAATACTGGGAGTCATTATCCCGTTACATTTGCAAGAAATCAGATTTGGAAATGCTGGGATAAGTGATAGCGATCAACAAGTAAGAAGGAAAGGAGCAATCAGAATTAGAACAACCGATAATCAACTCCACACTAAGATATAAGCCTCAACAGATGCCTAATGCTAACCTCGACACTGCTCTTGTTTGGAAAAATCTATAGTTAATTTTTCTTGGATGTCCCTTATTGTTCTGGGTAGCAGACTCACAATATAGGATATGATTTCTTTCTCTCTCTTTCCAAGTAATTTCGATCCATGAAATATTTTCTGGGTGAAAGAAGAATTCTGTACTCTGCTTTAGACTTTGGCTGCATTCCAAGACAGAGTTAAGTATGCTTAAGCTCAATGAATTCACCAGATTTAAACACACTTAACTCAGTGTCGGATTGTGGCCTTTGCTGTGGATCTCCAAGTCTGACACGTTGCCTGCAATAATCTTTCATATGAGAGAAACTTTATGCACTGCTAGAGATTCCAAGTATAGACTCTGGAGACTTAGCTGCAGGAAACACCTGTAACAATTTAGCTCCATTAAGCAATACCTTATCCAGAACTTGGAGAATTTTCTATTTACGTTACAGTAAAGCTGAAAATTGCTCCAAAGTGAAGATGAAAGCCTTCCTGATCAGCTACATTTTCTATGTGAATGGAACACCATTCCCAGTAGCCTTTTTGTTTCATGGCATTCCAAAATTTTACAGCATGAATTCCTTTCAGTCTGAATAGCCTCTGGAATAACTTTTACATGCTCTAAAAATTGTTTGTCTCCAAAGCATTACATCTAATAGGTCACACAGGTTACAGAGCCAGTTTGGTCTCATGCAGTGTTTCTCAACCTGAGCAACCTCACTTCTGGGATCCCCATGTTGATAGGGGAATTCTGGGAGTTGAAGTCCACCCATCCAAAGTTGTTCAGTTTCAGAAACATTGCTCTAAAGCAGGGGTGTCAAACTAGCGTCATCACGGCGGTGTCCCGTGACATATCAGGACTTTTTTCCCCTTTGCTAAACCAGGTGGGGGCGGGGCCAACACATGACACGTCCGGTCCACGAGTTTGACACCCCTGCTCTAAAGGACAACATTTGCTGTCAGTCTCCTGGGAGAATGATAACTTCATCAGAAATAATAATAAAAAAATAACTTTTATAGTCCATTATATTTTCTTACATGTTGGTTTTTCAGTTGCAAGCTGCCCAGAGTTGTTTAGGAGTCAGATGCCCATAAATTAAACAAGGAAACAAGATTTAAGCACCCTACACTAGGGTTGCTCAGATAGCCAATATATAAACAGTAATAAATAAATTTATTAATTCACCATGCAAGAGAAGTTGCAGTGATGCTGGGTGAAAGGCATGTTGAATTCCATGGCGAATGCCTTTTTTAATTTTCTTATTGTTGTTCAAAATTAAAGCTAAACCCCATCCATTCTGGGAGACATCTAAAGGGTCTCCTTGTCTGGCAATGACCACCAACCCTTTTTCTGGCTTGCAAATATCCCCCCCCTTTCTTTCTTGATGTCTCTAAGGTAATGTGGCTAAGCTGAACTTGAGGATGATATAAAACAGTGAAGTTACACTGTTAATGTTTCCACAAAGAAATGAATAACGTAAAAAAGTCAAATTAAATTTGAAACGGGTTATAACACAGGTTTCCACAGGATATGGTCCAAAAGCTCAAGATAGTGGTGACAACGATGTGATTGAAGCTCTGCCTGTTTTCGTATGCCTGACAGGTTATTAGCAGGTCTGTTTATATGACATCGTATCTAGTGTCTGCCAATATACTTTCCTTCTGTGGCATTAATTATATCCTTAACTCTGTCTCTTTGGCAGATGGAGGTTTTGGACCTGTCCTTCCACCTCCAAATCCTTCTTCCTCAGCTCCCCTCCCTCTTCTGCAACTTGGCCGTACGGAAAATCCACATTAACTTGTGTGGGTGCAGCACTGAACTGCCCTGACTGGCCTCCTTGCTAAGTCACAGTAAAGGTAGATTAGGGAGCCACTTCAGAGTGGGGCCTGCATAGTCACTGTGCTTGCTCAGATTCCCCGAAAACACATGCAGTTTCTTGCTTGTCAGCAAAAAAAAAACAACCCAAAAAAACCCCAGACTCGTCAGGCCAGTCAACTTATTTTCAGCTGGTAATTGCCAGAATGGCTGCTGGTGCCCTGTTTTTTGTTGACAAGGAACAATCAAAGTGATTTATTTACTTTGCTTGGGTATTATGCCAACTGACTGACTAGAATAGTACTTTTAAAAAGAGAAAGCAAAGGGCTCTTCATTGCTCAGGAACATATGAGTCAATGATTGCAGAGAGGAATTGTCTCACCAAAAAAGATGGAAAAAGTCAGAGAAATGAGAAAGGAACCTAGGTAGAATTATGGAGTGATGATTTGGGAATAAGTACTGAACTGCAATACTAGTCCCGATGCTGGAATTAGTCCCATATCAATACAGTTATTGTATTCTCATCACAATTATATCATGACAAGTGAGAATTCAGAATCAGTCTCCCACAAATATTATTATTTCAAAGATGGGTTATGAAGATTCATGCCCTAAAGCTTTTCTGCTTTCATGTGCACAAATTGAGAATCCCAAATCAAATACAAGTTTTCTCACATTATTGTACAGGTACTCCTCAGCTTACAACAGTTCACTTAGTAACCTTTCAAAGTTACGATGGCGCCGAAAAAATTGATCACCCTTACAACAGTTGCAGTATCCACACAGTCATGTGATCAAAATTCAGATGCTTAGCAACTGACTCACATTTATGACGGTTGCAGTGTCCCAGGGTTATGTGATCACCCTTTTGTGACCTTCTTTCCAGCAAAGTCAATGGGGATGCTGGATTCACTTACTGACCATGTTACCAGCTTAACAACTGCAGTGATTCACTTAATAACTGTGGCACAAAAAGTCATATAATGGGGCATAGTTCACTTAACAAATGTTTCACTTAGCAACAAAAAATGGGCTGAATTGTGGTCGTAAATTGAGGACTACCTGTGTTTTTGCTGCTTCAGTCTAGCAACGTTTAGGGGTTTTATGAGATTCTGGCCAGCTATCAGGCATGCAAGATATAGTGGGATCTGTATGGCTATCGCCTTCCTGTTTCCAATATTTATAAGGAAACACTGAGATTTCTTTACCCTTCACCTCTTAGTTCCATTTTTCTCTGGTTTGGTTTCTACACCATGAGCTACAGAGGTACAGAACAGAACAGATTTTTATAAAGCCTCTCTGCTCAGGAAGATGTGATCAACCATTGCTTGCCTGGGAAGGACCTATCTTACATATGGAATCAAAGAAGGACCCTTAAGATGAAACCTTGCAAAAGGAGGTTTAATCTTGTGAGCGGATTTGACTCTTGGGCATTCAGATACTTAAAGCTGATCAACGCAAACTGACATTGATCCCCAATTCTTTGTCTTTATTCCATATATCTGTCAAAAAAAGTTTTATAACAATAGGTAATCTCTGCAATAAACCACATGTTACATATTTTATGCCAAACTAAATAGCTTTAAATTCTCCTATTGCCATAGTTCAAATATTTTCCATAATACCTTATTTCATCCATATCATTCTGATTTCTACCCAGGAAACCCCAAACCCATCTCCTTTCTTAATAGTTTCTTTCTTTTCTTAATTTTGACTTTAACGCTTTCGTCTTTTTCAGGAATTCAAATCCCATGTGGGGAGGTTATTCTCTGTATCAACCCTATATATCAACTGGGATAAAATATCTCTTTCATTGCAGTGGAAATCAGATTCTTCCTTTTTTTCACTGGGATTTTAGATGTACTGTATATAATTTGTTTCTATGTGTAGACTGTAATTACTTAGAGTATGGAAATGCCACGTGAAGGAAAAGAGGAGGTTACCCTGGCAACAGCAACCATATTCTCATCTTGGGGTTCCTTTTCTTAATTTGGAGAAGCTTACTGGCACACTTAGCGCTCAAAGGGTTATAATTGTGAACAGTGCTGGATACACCCTTCTAGGTAATTTCTTTAATTCTTGCCATTTATTTAGCTAAGAGACATAAAAAAGCCCATTCTTTGTGGCTTCTCCCACCTGCCTTGTAAGTCCTTCTAAAAATGTTCATGTACTTTATATCCCTCTCATTGGCTGCCTAGCAGCAGCAACATTTCAGGGAACAATGGGGGGGAAAAGCACATACCATTCAATAGAAATATTAATCTATGGCATTGTTCAAGCAATTGGGAGGTATATATATATATTATATATGTGTGGGGTGTGTGTGTGTGTTTTCCATTTAAATGAAATCATATCCTTTTCCAAACAGAATCTGGTATTAAAGCAGTATTTTAAAAAAGGGCTGTATTGCATTGGCACAGTTAATGGATCAGATAATTATAAATAATTCCTAGTATTTACTTCTTAGACTGACAAAAACTAGCACACAATCGCTTTTCTGCACCACCACACCTTTGGAAGAAACTTCACCCACTGTGCCCATCCTTTCACCTTCCTGAGGCTCACGCTGCTTCCTGAAATGCTCTATAACTCACTATCATCCTTTTACTTAAGTAGTTTTTTTAAAAATGTGTCAACAGAGCACTTTCTCCACAACTGGAGAATTTTTTTTAAAAAAAATTTCTTGTGGAGCATGCAAATTGAGGCAATCCATTTACTTGCTTCTAAATGAGCCTGTTTGGTGGTAAAGGTATTTTAAAGCACTTGAGTGCATTCTCCCCAGCACAGACACGTAGACCAGTAGCTATTCCGACTGTTTTCCTATCCAAATTAGTAGAGAAACATTCTGATATATAGTGGCTTGCTCTTTGCCAGTCTTTCTTTTAGCTGGTTTTTAAGTTGAAAAAAAAATGCATTTATTTTCATTGAACAGATGGAGCTTTTGTGTGCCAATTCTCCAAAGGCAAGTAGTTGCTAATATAAATGCTCTAAGGACCTCATTTTTATGGCAGGTTTCTTTAATCTTGTCCTGTGTTAAGTAGTTTTCATGATGTGGGTTTTATGAAATGTAAATTTCTTAATATTAGCTTGGTTTATTCAGGTAAAACATTTTATGCTTCTTCCAGGCATTGAGTTATCTCCCACAAATAATAGATTTATACAGATTTTTGACCAAAGAAAAAGAAATGACGGCAGAATACTTGTCATGCTGTTGTCTGTTCAACGGTGTAGTTTATTGTGATGATTCTCACAAATGTATTTCCAGAGGTTACAAATTGTTTCCAATAATTTCCTATCCCTAGAGCAGCGGTCACCACTGGCGATCCACGAGAAAATTTTGGTGGTCCACAGAAAAAAATATTTGCATTTTTTTATATTGCACTAAATATTATTTATCTTTTTTTAAAAAAAATCATATTAGTGGTCCGCGGGATTTAAAATTAAGAATTTAGTGGTCCCCGAGGTCTGAAACGTTGGTGACCCCCACCCTAGAGAGACTAATCTCTTCCTTCAGCAGCTGCTATGCCAAAAATCCTCCTACTTAAAGAGGTCTGGGCTCTTAAGAATTCTAAAGAAAATCAACAAAGTGCAGCTGTTTTATTCACAATGAAATATTTTACATCCAGGTGTAAAGTGCAGATTTAAAAAAATTCTAGTGAATTTTCATAACCTTTTCATAACTCTTTCCAGCCCCCACGACTAGACAGTTCCATTTTCAAGTAACACTCATATTTCCTGAAAATGACACACAGGCGGTCCTCAACATCAGACCACAATCTGGGGGCAGAATTTCCATTGCTAAGCAAGGAAATTATTAAGTGAATTGTGATTTTATGATATTTTTTGCCACAATTGTTAAGTGAATAACTGTAGTTGTTAGGTGAATTGTATAAGACCCTTCTTTTCCACGTCGACCCAGCTGAGTGTTGGGTTGCTGTATTATTAAACAGCTTTTGAATGTCAAACTTCATTATTCAGGATAATTACAAAATACTGTTAAGCAGGGTAGTGGAAATATTACACTAGTGTTTAAATTTCTAGTTAAGGTGGTTGACAATATTTTTATGGATGCAATTTGTGATTTAATTATTTTAAACCCAGAAAATGGGTAACTTAAATAACAAGGCAAAGTATTATCACCCAAGATTAATTAATTAAACCTGAGGTTGTCATCAACTAATAATAACACACGATCTGTCTAAGAAGCTATGGATCTATGAACATTAATTTGTAAATAAATCCCACTGAATTTTATGGCTTTACTCCTGAGCGCAGTAGCACAGCATTGTGTAGTCATAATGACCAATAAAAGCTTGTTAAAAATGAAATAAATTTGCTGTGATTTAAGTGCACATATGAATATACGTGCATGAGTGTAGAATGATTATGACTTACATGCATGAGTACATGAGCTTTGTGTATAAAAAACGGTTTCCTATTCTTGGGAAGACAGAGGTTGAGGCAGGGGAGAAAAATGATCATGAAGAATTTGGAAAACATCATAGAATTATCTTGCTAGTCAGGAAAATCATCTGCAATATATTTATATAAAAGCTGCTGCCTCTTCTGTCAGCCAAGAATGAGCTTTAAAAACTTCATTTTCATATTTTCTGAGGGAAAAGAAACATGACAGATTAAAATGAGGAATGTGAAGTTTAGCTTTGATTCCTCCTCCCCTTTTTAAGATTAATTGCCTGAGATTATGAACAAAAGCATAAAGAATGAAGGAATAAAATCAAAGAACTGTAGAATCAGAAGGTGGCATTTAGGCTCTTAAAGAGTCATATCAAGTAATGAAGCAGAGAGAGAGAAAAAAAGGGGGGGATTACAGTTCTTAAAGAGAATTTACATATGAAACAAGTGGCTGTTCTGGTGCTAATCTAAAATCTAAAAATAGTTATAACTATATACATAAATGATACCCAAATTGTACATCTCCACCCTGGCAAATTAAATAATGTTATGGACATCTTATCCTGATGTCTGGAGGTTGTGAGGATCTAGACAGGGAACAATAGGCTTCAACCGAATCCTGGCAAGACTGAGTGGCTTTGGATTTTCAATCCTTCCAGTTCTAGAACTATTCTATTTTTGGCACTGGATGGGGTCTCATTGACCCAAAGAGACCTTGTGTGTTATCTAGAGATCTTCCTGGACTCACAACTCCTGCTTGATGAGCTTGTGACAGTTGTGGCTAGGAGGGCTTTTTCACAACTTTGCCTTGTGTGCCAGTTGCACCCATTCCAAAATTGAGGTGCCCTTCTCAGAGTTAGTCATGCCCTGGTCATCTCTTGATTGGTCTACTTCAATGCATTCTCTATGAGGCTGTCTTTGAAAAGTATCCAGAAACATCCAAAAGCTGGTGCAAAATGCAGTAGCATAAGCAGAGATGTATGTTTTTTAAAAAACAAATGTTACATCTCTGCATTGGTTGCATGTTGCTTATTATTTTTCTTTGGATCATATTTTATTTTACCAATTTATAGATTTTTAGATTCTATTTTATTTTACTGATTTACCAGTATAAGCATTTGAGAACTTGTTTAAGAGACAATATAAACATGTCATAAAGAAATGGAGTTCCTGCATCTTTTTTAAAAAAAATAAAAATTAAAAATGCTATTCGATGGGAATTAGATGGAAAATTCAGTGCTTGGAGAAGAATGCCTGAGTCTTCCTTTTGTTACATAACTTTCTGTGTAAATCATAACCCTGAAACTATTCTTTTTTCAGGGACAAAATGGAACTGAAATGTTTCTATCATTTGGGGCAAATAATAGTTTGGAAGGCCACTGCTAGCATCTTCCTTGCAAATATTGTATGTGTGAAAGCTTAGAATAGACTGGTATCACATTCGTTCCATTTCTATCATATATATGAGTAATAGCTCATAAGGGGATTGATTGAATTCAGTTTTTATTCTTGAAAGGAAAATTGAGGGGATTGCATCATTGAGTTTATTTTCATCAGAACTGCTGTGATGTGACTCCCTAAAAAAGAGGTAAAATGGGACAGAATGGAGACATCCAACCAATTTTAATTTCCATAGTCGGTAAAAGGCATGATTAGCACTAGTGGGATTACAGGTGGGGCTCAGCCAAATGGTTCTATTTAGCATAATCACCACTCAGAAAAATTGATCAAGGGCATTCTCAGCATGATAAATTCTATACGCATGTTTGAATTTGATTGACTTTGGAGCCCTTCTGCTGCAGGAAATCTTAATCCTAAACTGAAATGGCTACAGCAGAGGTGAGAATTAATTTCATCAGTTTCAGAGTTTTTGTGCATAAAGATAAAAGGCAGCATTTCTGTGGTCTTCACCAAACTGTTATATATATTTTATATATAACAGTTTTATTTATTGAATTTCAGAACCATTTTGGATGTTCTTTCCTTCTTAAATTTGATTCTCCCCAGATTTGTATGATTATAGCTCTCAGAACACAGACTAATTCAGACTAATTCTTGGTGATTCTAACTGGAAATTTTGCTGTCATAGCATATATGCAATATTCTACTTTTGGAAAGACTATTCCACCAGAAAAAGAGTCAAAATTAGACACGCTGATTTCATCCTTAATTTAAATTTAGAAACACTGTAAATTAAATAAAAATACCATAACCTCACCCTAGTCCCAAAGGTGCTTTTTCAAAAGGCCACTAGACTTCCTTTGTTTTTTCCTTGAAGATGTTTTGCTTCTCATCCAAGTAACTGCTTCAGCTGAGATGAAGTTGAAAAACCAAAAGCACCTTTGGGACATCCATGACCTGGATGACTGAGAATCTCCATAAACAACCTCACCCTGTAGAAAAGACTATGACCAAGTTACTTAGATGCCAATTTCATGTATTGTATGTAGAGTAACAGGGAGACACACAATTAAGACCTTTCTCTTCTACTTATATATCATTATATCAGAGTAGATTCAGACAGCTCTCAACTTGTAGATGCCTTCAAGCAAAGCATCGTCCTCTATAATGTTGAACGTACTAACACCTTTCTGTGCTGTTCTCAGAATTCATGAGCTATGTTGCTCATAAAATTTCTAAACATGGGCCATGTCTTCTTCTAACCAACTCCTAACAAGGTGACTTAGTCCCTAAATAGTGGCAGAATGTGTGCTTGCATTCAGATAGTCTTCGACTTATGACCATTTTAAAAACATTGTTTCAAACTTACAACAGCCTTGAAAAAAAATGACATGTCTGGATTTGCTTAACAACCACATGATTCATTTAAAAACCACAATGATCACTGTAAAACTTGTCGTAAAATCAAGTCCAATTTACCTTATGATTGTGCAAACTTAAAATGAAAATTCTGGGTTCATTTCTGGTCCTAAATCAAAGACTACCTGTATAGCAATTGTAAGAGAATGGTCTTAACATCCATATCAATTATGCCACATTTTGAATTTACTGAATAGTAAATTCAATTTACTGAATTATTAACTGAACAGGCATTTAGTTGGATATAATAAGCTATACATTTCTTATTCTAAATTGATGAAGTTGACATGAATTTAGCAAGAAGATCTGAAACTGGAATATAAGAACTTTCTAAAAATGCTTGCAAATCTCCTGGTGATTAGAAACCTTGCTACATCAGTTTTTCCATTTGTGGGACTACTTATAAATATTTCTAGGTAAATAAACATACAATATACCCTTTCAGACTTTAGTATTAAATGTTTGAAGATATATGAAGATTTAGATACGCAGGAAATGTTTGCCTTTTTATAAGGAAACAACTCCATAAGGCTGTAGTTTTGAAAACAAAGTAGAAACAATATATTAGAACAACATTCCCCAATCTGACACCCTCCAAGTTGTTGAACTATATAACTTGCATCATTTGAAGTCAGCACAGTTAATGGATACATTGGCTAATATTGTGTGATCTGTAGCCTTAAACAACTGGATGGCACTAGGTTGTACTGAACGCGTGAGAACATTTCTAATTCAATTTTAGAATAAATATTCAAAGTTGAATACTGAACTTGGTAAATTGAAATGTGCGATTTCAATTTACCATAGTTTTGAATTGTTGTGTTCCCTTTGTGTATGGATTGACATATTGTACCTTTTCTTTGAGACCTTAAGATAAGTGAAGAAGAAAGAGGTCTCTCAAAAGACACTTGGCTAACAGTCTCCTCATACACAGGAACATTTTTTACATGTTCATAAAAGACAATAAGAAAATAATGAGAAATCAAGGTAATGTTTTATGGCATTTCTTAAGTATATACACGAGTATCAACAGCATAGGAATGAATTAGAAGGGATGCATGAACTAAACAATCAATAAATGTGATGCTCCAAATCCAATTTCATTTTAGAAAACTTTCTAGTAAAATCAGAATTCAGATGGAGTAGAAATCAGGCCACAGAGTGAACTAGAAAAGGAATACTAAGCTTAGGTCTAACAAAACTCTGCATACTCTTGGGCAGCAGAGGGCCATAATGCATGGTTTGTATTTAATAATACAATGGTTCTGGTTTTCTTCAGATGCAAAAGGTACACAAGCCTAGAATCAATAAAATCCATTAAGATGAATGCTGTTTATTAGCCATAAGCATTGTTGGCTTAGACAACATTATACTGCTTTGTGAACCATAAAAGATTCAGCATACTAAGCACTTCAAAGCACTTTCAATAGGAAATAAAGTCCCTACAAAAGCTATCTTGCTCAGCAGAGTTTTTCTTTGACAAATCTTTGGATGACTTTGCTTAAAAGCTTTTCAGCAAATAGAATTTAAGGGAGGTAACTAAAAACCATTTATACAGGGTGGACTGTAAAACGTATGCCTAAGTTCTCCATGGAAGAAAAAACATTCCATGGTATAATTCATTACTGGGAAACCTGCAGTAGAAGACAGGAACAAATCATGTTGTTTTTTTCAGAGTTTCCTATTACATATGGAGTAGCCCCACAATGTGTCAGTTGCATGTTCTGTTTTGTTCATGAGTAGCTGAAAATAACTGCATGTCCTAAGGAAATAAGAGTGACATGATAATCAAGATGACCTCGGTGTAAGTCTTGGATTCTAAAGGTCTGGAACCAAACCAAGCTTTCTTTATGAACCCTTTTATATAGCTTGAGCTATTTCTCATAATGCTTTTTTCATGCAGCAATAAACCCAAGGGATTTGGAAGAATGAGCATGTGACTTTTATGTAGTGTGATTAGAAGATATGGGTGTTGTTAGGCCAGTGTCTTTTCAACTTTCTACTTCAAGGAACAGCTTTCCATACAATCTTCTGAGAGACAATAGGGTCAGCACTGCAGTCTTTATTTACTGGGCACTCTTAACTCTCATTGGGTTATTTGAGAGGTGGGATCTTACCTTAAGCTATTTTATACTTTGCAAACTCTGGGGATTTCCCCTGACCTTCCCATTTCTCAGCACAGCATGAATAGTTCTGTTTTGGTTACACAATCCATATGAATAATGACATTAATTGAAATATTGGAGAATAAGAATTTTCCTGCTGTGTTAGAGTAAAGTGCCAAATAATCCATCACAGGAATGAGTAGCTAAAAGCCAAGATAAAGTTCATAGGTAAAATGTAACTGTGTTAGGCAGTGATGTGACTAGAGATGTGTCATCTTATTTAAAGGTTTAGCAAGGCTAGTAAGCTAAACTAAGTAGATTTGGCACTGTCTTTTTGACTAACAGTTGAACCCTACACAGCTGGATACATTCCTCCACAAAATATTGGTGATAAGTTAAAAAAAAAAAGTAGATATGAAGGACTGTCAATAGCAAGTTATATAAGAATATACAAATATAATCTGGAACATTAGGCGAGAAATGGAAGTGCAGAGATATATAACTATTCTTATCTCACATTCATGATGTTTATGTTTGCAAAGGCAACTGCCCAACTGGAAATCACTAGGTACGGTCAAACCTAAATATCTCTTTGTTTCAGAATGATACAGTGTCTGTATAAAAAAGAATTCAATCCAGGATGGCCAGACAACAGCCGTCTTAAATGTTCAAGAAAAACATTTGAGGGCTACCAAAAGCTGTCCTTTCATCTCTTGGGAAGCTGAGCAGACGGTTCCAGATGAGCATCACCCAACACTGATAGAGCAGGCCTGACGGGAAGCAGTAATCCCGCCAGAAGCACAGATGTGGAGGAAGGGAGACATTCTAGATGAATTTTATATAAGGGACGCTAATGAAGAAGCAAGAGCAGATTCAAACAAGACTGCTGATAAATTTACCTCCTGCAGTTCATCCTGACATGGATTTCTGCTACTAGCATAAACAGGCTCTTCAAGAGGGTTGACAGGATTGTTTTGATTATTTGGGAGATGAATCTCCTAGTCCTTTGATCCCCTGATGTTTTGGGAGCCTGCCGTGCTGTGGAGCAGCAGGAGTTTATCACTTTGCTAACCCTGGAGCAGCTGCCTATAACTGATTTATAGAAGGAAGTGACCATTAAAAGCCAAACACCTCACAGGCACTTAAACTAGCTGGGATTTTCACTTCTCGAGTCAATAGTAGCAGGAAGGGGTGCTTCCCATGAAGAAAATGTTTATCATTAAAATAATAATAAAAAGAAATGAAAAAGACAGTAGGAATGCAACCAGCATGACAATAGTGTAAAGAGTAAGATCAGCATCTCATCAACTTCCACTTCTCAGATTTAAGTGTAAGTAGTTGAATATTCCTCATCAACTTTCAAGCAGTCCCGTCTTTCTTTTTAAATTAACTAAATTAAATATAATCCATTTCTTACATTTTTCCCAAGCATTTTTACATTTTTTTTCCAGCTAGTTGATTAAGCAGATATTGTTCTTTCAAAAACCAAGAAACAAATAAACAAAAATGGTCTGGTTTTATTTTGTTTTTGAAGACCTAAAAATTGCTCCAGGGAGGGAAATGAGCCAGGATTCATGATGTAGACAGATTAGCCCATCAGTCTTTTGCATAGCCAGATTAATTTGATCACACGATATACAAGACTGAACTAAGATAATTACAGTTTTATAGCTCTTCATCATGTCAATAAAAAATGCCTATGCAAATGCATCTAGACCTGGGGTATCAAACTCGCTGTGTCACGTTATCGTCACATGACGTATCATGACTTTTCCCCCCTTCGCTGAACCGGGGGTGGATGTGGCCAGTGCATGATGCATCCGGCTGGTGGGCCGCACATTTGACACCCCTGATCTAGACTAATGATTTTTCAACCTTGGTGACTTTAAGGTATGTGGACTTTAACTCCCAGAATTTCCTAGTCATCAGGAAAAAACACTGATTTAGACTCTGTAGAATAGAGACAAAAGAAACAATAGGCATCTCCACTCTTAACAGTTAAGCTGTTCTTTTTCCAAGCTTGTGCCTGCTTGACTCTAAACTGACTTAAGGAAATTCTACAGAAGAGAATATTTCTAGCTCAGAATTAAACTGTAGGATCTCCAGTGCTCGCTAATCGCTTGATGGTTTTCTTGCAGATGTTTCATTGCCAAATTATGCACTACCTAGTTTGGAAATGAAACTAGTCTGCAAAAAAACCCACCAAGCTCAGAGAGCACTAAAGACTCTTTAGTTAAGAAAATCCTGACCAGACTGGAGAGAGTACAAGGAAGAACAATAAATATGGAGGGGCTTGGGGAATAAATCCTAAGAAAAACATTTAAAGCAACTGGGTATTTTTAACCCGAATAAGAAAAGATTAGGGGGAGACATGATAGCGACAATACTTGCAGGGCTGTCCTACAGAAAGGGTGTGGATTTATTTTCCACAATGCTCAAGAATAGGAACTGTCAGCCTTGGGAGCCATATTTGTAGAAGGCCTCTGAGGCTGCCACAATTAGTGCATGGGAATATGGGAGGGGGGATGTTCAAACGGAGCTGGGGGGATTAGACACAACAGCATTCTTCCCCATAGAATCAAGGACATGTCAACCTGCACC
>JANHFL010002169.1:58937-70582 GCA_032468155.1 Oxyrhabdium leporinum
GGGAGGGAAAACCTGAAACTTTCAGATTCAGGTTTTCCCAGATGTGCCAATATGACTTCTTCAATAAATTCTAACTTTGATGAACTTTGTTTCAGAGTGCTGAATGGACAAAGGGGGGGGGGGTTCATTGGAACACTGACAGGAACTAGTTTATAGTAATAAAATAAGGAGAAATTTCCTGACCATCAGAACTATGACGTAGTTGGACAAATCTCCTGCTGTTATGCTCTCCTATCTTTCATTTTTACAAGGAAGGTATGTGTGAATATGTATGTGTATGTGTATGCATACTGAATTTTAAAATGTTAGATTAAGGTAGATTAAGGATACCCAATGTACTGTATTGGTTAAGAAACTGGACTTGAAGCAAGGAGATTTAAATTATAGTCCTCTCTTAGGTACAGAAAGCAGCTGGGTGATGTACATCAGGCCCTGTGACAAGCCAGATGTGCCATAAAAACTAGGCATATACAGTGCAAAACAAGTGAAACCTGCTACCAAAAGAGGCAGATGCTAAGAATAATATGAACAGGATGAAAGCATTAAAATGCAGACATGTTTAACATAAAAGCAAAACAGCTAGTTACTCAAAAAAAGAAAAACAAAATATTTCTGCCAGGTTTTGAAACAGCCATTTTCTGTAGGCCAACAATGCTATTTCAGTGGTGTTCATAAATAGAAGTTCTACCTTCCAAATGGCCAGCAATCATTGACCATGATGAAGGAAGTCCTTTCTCTGCAAAGTAGCCAATGAACTGCTCCAAGCAACCAACTGATATGCTCTAGACCAGTCAGCAGGCTGGCTGGGGAATTCTAGAAATTCACATATCTTAAATTCACCAAATTTGAAAAATACTAGTCTAGCTAAACATGCAGGAGCATCAAAAATAACTCAAGCAGGGAAAATGTAATTCAGAAGTAGAGCAGAGAAACACATCCCGAGATTAGGGATTAGCAAAGGATGACATGGTCCATATTTACCATCAAGAAATAGTTGTTGGACTGTTGATGTGCAACTGAGCAATGTGGATAAGCCTAACATCTATTTTTGTCCTCTCATCTACCTATTCTGAGTTTGGTTTTATTGGGCAGTGTTACTGTCAAATAAAGATGCCTGAAATGTTATATTTTCTATAGTGATCAAGAGCTCCTGCTATAGCATGACTCCAAGGATGGGAGAATTCAGAAGGGAAGGGTTCTGATGAATGTCCCAGAGGCAACTGGACTTTCTTGTTTTGTTTTGTTTTTTAAAGAGGTTTCGCTTCTCATCCAAGAAGCTGCTTTATCTCTGACTGGATGGTGGGGAATGGAAGGATTTATATTCCTTGCAGACAGCTGGTCATTTGCATTCTTTTAGAGAGTCATTGAAGCCACTTGAAGATTTGTCTGTGTCCCCAGTGTCACCTGAATAGTGCAAATGGATGTGGAGACTGTGTTGTGGAGCTGTGCTTTCTGTAGGATGTTTTCTGCCCTGTGTCTTTTCACTGTTGAGCATAGGCGCAGGCAGATAGGGATACAATTGTGTTGTCTGCATCTCAAACTGAAGCGCAGATGGTTCCTATAGTCTGCATTTTTTTTCCTGGAAATCCATTCATACTCCCTCACCATTTGGTGTTCATCCCAAAGTGCATAGCTAAATGTCAATAGAGATTCTCAGTCATCCAGGTCATAGTTGTCCCAAAAGTGTTTTTTTCAAGAAAAAGCAAGAAAGTCCAGTTGTCTCCTGAAAAAGCACTGTTGGGACAACCATGACCTGAATGACTGAGAATTTCTATTGGCATGATTCTGATGACTATTACTGTGCCCACTTCAGCTATCTTTCTTATTCCAGTTGATCCACAGAAGGGAGATGGGGGAAGAGAAAGAATGTGTTAAAATGTGGGGAGGGGGGAAGCAATACTTAAGATATAATTTTAAAGTGCCATATCCAAACTTTGGAAAGAGAGATCCATAACTGGTATGTTGACATTCAAAGTACGGGATTCACACCAAACTAAGATTGACTTTCAAAGACCTTTGAAACAGGTTGAGTTGATATGGAAAGAGGCAATGATCTTTTAATTAAATATAGTTAACCTAAGTGCTTTCTCTACTTAATCATGTATCATTTTTAGTGACATGAAACACTAGATGTCAACATCAATTTTGGATGACTTCTGGGCCTGCACTCAAGCTATTTCTTTTAACACACTCTTTCTCTTTCACCATCTCTTTTCTGCAGGTCAACTGGAATAAGAAAGATAGCTGAAGTGTGCACAATAATAATCATCACAACCCCTACCCAGTGCAGGTTCAAATCTGAATCCCCATTCTGCATAAACAGCTGTATCCTGAGGACTACACAAAATGGGAATCCTTGGAAGGCACCCATGGCTCTATAGCCTCAAGCTGTGCAGCCTTTTATTCAAAGCTTTCCTCTTATGGTTCTTTCTGTGAATATCCCACCTTCCTTCCCATCAGGTACCCAAAATGGTTAGCAATCTTAAATAAAATATAAAGGAATACTATGCATGTGTTTTAAGTGAGTAAGCATTCAATGCAGACTATCAAATAAAATACTTTGCATATGTATTTTTGTTCTCGGTTCCATGGGATGTCCATGTGTGTGCATTGGAGTTCACACAGAGCACAGGATCAAGTCCTAGATGCCCATTTAAGTGCTGTTGAGACCATTTATGGTGTTGACATTATGTTCCTCAGTGTCCTCTCATGCTGACAAATTAACTTCATGCTAATTTTATATTAGCAGAAGCTTTGGTTCCTGTTCCATTTGATTTCATTCCATTTTACACTTTCAACTGATGCATAATCAGAAACATGGGGAGGAGGCAGGCCCATAACATGCAGGTAATAAACACCTGTCAACTCTTGATTAATGGCCTGGCAGTCTTGATGTGATAAAAGTCACGGTAGGAAAGGTGTGGAAAAAAATCTCATTCTAACACCTGCACTGTTTAATTAAAAGACATTTATTAATACCTATTGTCCCCATTTACCAGAGGTGCTCTTTGGTTCATGCCTGAACCTCCAACAGAATTATCATCAGCTCACATGGGGTGCTTTTTGATTGGATCAAGGTGAGAATATTTGCCAATTTCTTTATTATATTTCTATAGTCACCCATTTCAACTAAGTGACTCTTCAATCCATCATCTGTGAAGGGAGAGAAAAGTTATCAAACTTCATATAAGAACAACTTTATGAGATCAGATAACTAGTAAGACTTCCCTGGAGCTAGACAAGCCAAGGAAGAGCCAGGTCAGTGGGCAGTAGTTAAAGGGAAGTAAAATAGGCTATATAGCTGAGCTGAGCATTTCTTAGCAATCAAAGTGTCCAAGAAAATTGAAAGGATAGCAAATGCTTTATTTAACCTATTGCTTAAAGTGGTGTTTCTCAACCTTCATAACTTTAACATATGTGGACTTCAACTCCCAGAATTCCTCAGCCAATATGCCACATATGTCCACACATCTTAAAGTTGTCAAGGTTGAGGAACACCAGGTTCAAGCAACTAGCTGATGCCTTTGCAGTAGATTATTAGTCTATGTAGAAATAAATACATAGACACTTCTTTTCTCTTTCCCCATTCTCTTTAGGGTTTTTTTTTCATTTAGTAAACCATCAGTGTTTGCTGGAGGCTGAAGGATCAGATAGAGCCCACGATGTGGTTGTTATTTGTTTAAATTGCTTTAGCTTCTTGCCTATCGTTTACATTTTTATACAACATTGTTGAATTGTTTTTAAGTGCTGTAAACTGCTCAGAGTTGCTATTGAGAGACGTGTGACTGTATAAATCAAACTTTTTTTTTAAAAAAAAGTCTGCTTTTTATCTTCACTAAGAAGTTCATGGCACTAAGAACCAAGGTGGAGAGTTAATTGGATAACAAAATTGAAGTATTTCCAGTCATCACTATAAATACCTGGGCATCTTTCAAGCTGACAACATCAGACACACTGAAGCCAAGAAGAAAGTTAGAAACAGAGACATCATGGAAGTTAAGAAGACCTTAATGTCCAAATGCAGTGGAGAAAAGACCATCAAGGTAATTAATACGTGGACAATTCTAGTGATTAGATACACACCTGGAATAGTGGACTGGACTCAAGCAAAACAAAAAGCCCTGGACAGAAAGACCAGAAAAAATAATGACAATAAATCATACCCTTCATCCATGCAGAGATGCTGACAGACTGTAGAGTAAAGAAAATAGGTGGGCATAGAATGTTGCAAGTACACTAAATAAAAAGAACAAAGGGAAAAAAAGAGCATTGGAAGAATACCTGAAGGACAGTGAAGAAGATCCACTGAAGATGATATACCATGAAGGTGTACTGGTACTAAGAGTCCAAACTAGTGTACAAGAAAGACCAAATGAAGAATGGAAAAAAAACATGGTAAAACAAAGTCTTACATGGCCAATACATTAAAAAATGTGCAGGCAAAGCAGGTAAGAACAAGACCTGGCAATAGCTAGGAACAGGAAAGTTGAAGAAAGAAATAGAGGGGCTAATTCTGGCTGCACAAGACCAAGCCTTAAGAACAAATGTATACAAAACAATTGAGAAGATACCAACAGACAGCAAATGCTGCCTCTGCAAAAAAAAAAGAAAGCTGAAAAAACAATGCACCACCTTGTTACCTCCTGTAAGATCATACAGACTGGCTACAAACCACAGCATGAGAAAGTAGTAACAATGGTGCATTGGAATGTCTTCAAGAAATGCCATTTGCCTGCAGACAAAAACTGGTGGGACCATGAAATAGACAAATGGAAAATGAAGAAGTTAAAATGGGACTTTATAATTCAAATTGACAACCACCTGCCCCATACCCCTTTCATTTAATAAATGTTGATAAGAAAGAGGAAAAAATTGGTCTGGCTTATGATTATTGCAGTACCTGGAGACAGCAGAATAGAAAAGAAAGAACTGGAGAAAATCACAAAATACAAAGGACTGCGAAAAGAAGTAGAACAACTGTGGCAAAAGAAAGCAAAGACAGTACCAATAATAATAATAGGCATTGTGGGGTGCAGTCTGAAAACAACTGGAGTACCACTTGAATACCATTGGCATTGACAAAATCATCAAAAATCAATTGCAAAATGCAGCTTTACTTGAAACAGTTTACAATCTGCAACAATATCTCTAACATCATCAAGCAATATCTGCCTATCCTCAGTCTTGGAGAAGAATTTGATAGGTGGCTAAAAATGCCAAATCCAGTCTAAACATCTGGCTGACTGTGCAATTATACATGCAGCAGTCACATCACTGGCATTTAGGATGCAAACAAAATATCTTTTCTTTCCTATTCTTAGAATCTTTCCCTCCCCAAGGAGAGATTAGATAGCAAATTTGGCTTTCTTCATCATATACAGCTAAACTGTGTCCCAAATACATCGGTTTCTTTTCCAACTTTTCCTTGCAAACTTTTCCACTGCTTATTGGATATTTCATTTAACTACAACTACAAGGGCTAGATTGCTAACTGGATTGGAGGTTGACATCAATCTTCCCTTGCCAGCAATTATACTTGTTCCTGGATCATTTCCAGGCACAATTCAAACAGCTGATGTTTACTCTTAAAAATACTTTATGGTTTATTTTCAGATTCATAGAAGACTGCATGGAAGATGGTGAGCTTTCCTTTTCTAGAAATATTTGAGCTGAACATTAGATTACTGCCAATCAGAAATATGTACCTGCTCAAAGGCTTAAGAATTTAAAACAGGAAGTCATTGGCTCCAGAGTAAAGCCATGTGTGTTCCTACTTTATCCATTCTTAATTTTAATTTACACAGAATTGCTTGCAGCCAAGAGATGTGCTAAAACCTTGGGGAAGATACCTATATTTTGGTTGACAGTTTATATTTATGTCCAGGTAACTCATTCACCTCCTTGACTGATTTCAAAGAAAAGTAATTTTTAAAACAAGCAAACCATAGTTTATACCCTTAAACAAAGTACAAGTAAAGAACATCTAGTGAAGGAGAAATAAACATAGAATGACTTCAAACATATATTATGATCTCATCTGAGAGCTATCCCAGGAATTTATTTCAAAGAAATGGACTGACACATAGTTTACTTGACATCATTTGTGCTATTGTTATATGCTGTTTTTATTACTAGGTGGAGACGTGTGTGTGTGTGTGTGTGTGTGTTCGTGCATGCTTGTTTGTATTCTGCTGACCTCTTATGATATGTTTGTATATCATGGGGGAATTTGTAAAATAACAAATTCTGAGAAATGATATTTAGTAAAAGATAATCAGCTACATTAGACTAAGTCAGTGATGGCAAGCTTTTGGGGCTGCACGTGTCATGCCCTATCTTCATCTGCTTTTTGGAGGCTCCAGAGACTACACAAGAGCAGGGCCCTCTCAGGTGACTTCCAGAGAGTACGGAGGTTTGGCATGTCACAAAAAGATGATATGGCCTGTCACCTGTGGCAGGTGCATCATAGGTTTGCCACCACTGAACTAAGCAATAATGGCAACTCATCATCAGCCCTTACCACCATCAGAATTTAAAAAGGGGGAGGGGATTAAAAAGGGAGGGAAGTAAAGCCCTCAACTACAAAAAGGTTGCCAGCCCATGGGTTAAATTGATCAATTTACTCTTAAAAGTTCATGAATCC
This sequence comes from Oxyrhabdium leporinum, assembly GCA_032468155.1. Lineage (NCBI taxonomy): Eukaryota > Metazoa > Chordata > Lepidosauria > Squamata > Cyclocoridae > Oxyrhabdium > Oxyrhabdium leporinum. Next base: position 65,581 of record JANHFL010002169.1, read on the forward strand.
TTGGCTGGGTTCACACAACATGCTACACCCCAAACCGGTGTTTCTCAGCTTGACAACTTGGCGTGCGAACTTCATAGCTGGCTGGGGAATTCTGGGAGTTGAAGTCCATACGTCTTAAAGTTGCTAAGCTTGAGAAACATTGCCCTAAACCTAAATAAAGCACGATTGCTTTGTCCACAAAACGTGGTCTACTTAAGCAAGTAAATGATATTATGATTTAACACAGTTCCCACAATATGCTAAGACAATGCTTAGCTTCCCATAATGTACGAAACTACAAGCTGTCCAAAGACACTTCATAGTAGTGTGTTATGTAAACGAATTCACCAATTTCAGGAGAATATATTTTCCCTCTCTCTTACTCCCAAGTACTCAAGTCAGGGATTCCTCTCTCTTCTTAAGTCCAGTGTAGCAATCACTGCATCACATTGACTCCTAATATATTCAGATATTTTTAATAACCTAAAAAAACTGAACTTGAGAATCAAACTATTTTCAGTAGAAACTGCAGGGAGAGAGTATAATTTGCATAAAGCAAACAGTGTGCTGTTATTTCTCATGGCTTAATAGTTCAAAGGGAATTTTGTTTTGATAACAGGAATCTGATCAAGGAAAGAGGATGCCGCACAGGAAGCAAGCAGAATTTTAAATAAAATCATGTTTGTTCTAAGGGGACATCAAAAGGTTGCTCATGAGTAAACAACTTTCAGGGAGGAACCCAGGAATTAAACAAGAAATCAGACAAACAGAAAGGATTTTTCCTCCAGCAACACATAGAAGCCAATTTCCCATTAGGAGCAAACTACTATAGACGGAATTGCAAACTGTTCTGTGATTGCAGAGTCAGAAATACAAGCTTAGAAAAAGTCATGTTTCAGCAAGCATATCCAATGATTACTAACTGTGACACAATTTACAGGTGCAGACATCCATCACAGCTGTATTATAGTCCTATGGACTACTGTCCCACGGACAGAATTTCCTTCTCCCCTGAACAGAGTGTATTTCCACTAACTTTATTCACACCCCTTCGGCTGCTGTTATATATCCCACAGTGATATGAATAATAAGGAGCTTGCTGAATGTTCATCCTTTCCCCATAAATTAGTTTCCTGTTCCTTTTTTTCTATTTCTCTATTGGCCTTACTTCTTCTGAAATCTTTCACATTTGAGAGGAAAACGCCCCAGGAGAGAAGCTGTGGGAAGATAAGACACACAGACAGAAGTGTTCAACTCCATTTGCTCCATTCAAAAGATTCCTCCTCTAACTAGCTAACTAACTTATTTATTTATGAAATTTATATAACTTCCCAACTCAAACAATTGGAAGGGGTCCTTGGTGCTCTCTGAGCTTGGTTGTTTTCTTGCAGATGTTTCAATACCCAAACTAGGTAACACTATCAATGCTAATCTAATCTAGTTTAGCACCAATGAAGTTACCTAATTTGGGTAGTGAATCATCTGCAAGAAAACAACCAAGGTCTTCATTTCAATTCTGAGATACAAATATTCTCCTTTATTGGTCAAATAACTATGAGCCTGGTAGCACAGAACAAAGAACAATATGAGCAAACAATATTTTTTTCAGTTATGGATGCACTTAACTTTGGGATGGGATTGAAAACCGTGGTAGGCATTCTGCGTGGCATCTAACACTGAACATTTCACAGAGACTTATGACATTCATGCCACAACATGTAGCTGCTGTGCCGGTATTGCATGCTGGCTAAAACTGAAATTCAGACTCTATTTCTGCCATGACATCAGATGGCTTTATGCTGTTCTAATGAATCTTAGCATTCCCCTCCACCTGCAATGTGGAGTTAGTAATACTCTCCTATCTGTTATGCTTATAAGGTCCTATATGCATGAAGGGTGTGAAATTCTTAAATATAATCAAATGCTATGCTTTATTTAACAAAATTTCATTTTAGAAAATGGAAAACGTTACCACGAATGAACTTCAGATATGTGGATTTCAATTTCCAAATTTGTAGGTAGCATGGACATTGCTGGGAATTTGAGGAGTTGGCCCACATATATGTAGATAATAGGATTGGCCAACACATGTTCCTCAGCGTTACCGTTCATGACTTTGTCAATTTGTCTATTGTTGGGGCTGCACTTTTAGAGTATCAAAGTAGCATAGGAGCCGTAGTTTCAATATATTTGGAGAACTCCAAGTTGGAGAAGGCTGATAAAAACATTATTAAAATACTGGATTTGCTTTCTGTTGCTAAAAGAAATCTACACTTGTCCAGGTTCTCTGAGAGGTATAGGCATGATTTAGGACTAAACTTGCTAAATTCCTAGTCATTCTGTTAGTTCTAATACATATGAAGGGCACCAGTTCAAGAAAGGTTCTTTATTAGTTTAGCATTCACCAGCATCTCTACCATTAGAGGGCATTTTAGTTTTCAACACAGATGAAGGGCACCAGCTTTTATGAGTGGATGAATGCTGATGGAGAGATGGAGAACATCACAAAGAAACAAGGGCCTCTAAAGTGATTCAGTTTCTCAATTCAGTCATCCATTTCGACTTACAGTAAGGTTAAAGTTCACAGAATGCAAAAATCTGAACAAGCAGTAGATGGTCACAGAGACTCCCATGTCTGCTATCTAATGGCTATCTGGAACTATGTAAACTACGGTAGGTTTATTGACATGATGATGGTGATTTTAACCTACTAGATTTTCAGTTGCTTTGTTGGGCTGTTCTATGTTGGCTGTTTTATGATTATTCCCTTCTTTGTGGCCATTTGGAATGCCAATGCGGAATGCCACTAAAATGGTGCCAGGTTTTATGGTATACTAAACAAGGTTTTTTGTTTCCATCCTGGAAAGCTGACAGGCACATTTGCTTATAAATAGGTAAGTGTTATGTTCTGATCCAGAATCAGATGAAAAATTGAAACTATAACCAATTTTGAAAATTGTGGGGAAGATATTTCAACGAAATGCTTCTGATAAAACAAGGAATCGACACTTTATATCAGCTGATTTCTAATAATAATTTTAAAAACTTTGAGAGATTGTGTGTCAAACAGGACTTAGCTGCCTACTTACATTTTACATATGCCTATAAAGTTTGCTTGGCAGTATGAACAATTAGATCATTTATTAATGAAACAGTATGGTTAGGGCATTAAATAAATGTAAAATATAATTCTTTTGATTTAAAAATAAATTAAACCATCAGTCAACATAATCTCTTGATATCCTTAAAGACTGCTTAAAGAGGGATACACATTTGATATTTTCATGTTGATGTTGTAAAACATGTGAAAATTCTTTAACTCGTATAATCTAAACTTACCGAGTTTTAGCCTTGGTTAGTTTTAAATCGCTACATATGTCAATACAATTTTGGGAAAAAATAAAGTGAAGGATCTTAATGTGATGTACAGTTATATAATATGGAATTTGTCATTTTATAACGAGCCTTGATTCTATAAAACCTGGGGCATGGCAAAAAGAATAATTTTGCCTAACTAGAAAGACAGTTAGTCTCCTGATTTTAAATGTAGGATGAGTTTGTGATCTATTTTTGAAAAGTTTCTGAGTTCTAAAAATGAGAAGTTAATGTAATATGTCTCTGACTGGTTTAGGCTTAATGCAAAGATTAAAGACTGAATAAATTTTATGTCATTACCTAAGCTATTATATGCAACTTTTTTTTTCCTGTTAATTGGGGCTTTTCGATTTTTTTGGTCACGGTTTATTTTTATCACTGTAATTTATTTATGTGTTCTTTCTTCACTAGATAATTATCTTTTTGGTTGCTTTTGGTGCTATAGTTTTTGTGCATTTCACTTTTAAACAAAGAAAAAATTTCAGGACCTGCCTTGCCTACTCTATGCAGGCTGGCAATTTAACTCTGCTACACTCTGATCACAATGAAAATCAACTCCATGCACAACACTAATATAAGGAGGTCTGTGGTTGTTTCTAAACATCTTCTGTGTCTGCTGGTATAGGCTTATATCCTCTCTTCAAGAGCAAAAAGCTCTCTATTTTAGCAGCATTTTTATTTTGGGGGAGATAATGGCAAGGAAATAGCAAAGAGGGTTTCAGAAATCATTATGAGACTGTCTGGAATAGCTCTCTGATAACTACATAAGAAAGCAGAGCTTTTCGCTTTCAAGGACGGCATGAACTATTTCTTTTCAAAAAAAATCTATAGCATAAAATATTTTCTTTGTAATGTATATCTTCAAATCCATTTTCAAGAAGGCCTACATCAAAAGCCATCAAAATATACAGTACAAAGGATTATGACTATGGTCTTTAGGGCAAGTTCAAAATAGATTTCTGCCTGCGCTTCTGTAAACAGTGATAAAATTGGCCAAGATATCTTGTACAGGAAATAGGTCCTTAAGCCTCCAGATTTCTGACAACTCTAAAAGCTATTCCACAATTTAAAGCACAGAAATCCTGGATTTTCCACCAAGGACGTGGGATATGTGAAAGCAAAAATAAAGTGTGATTGTTAAACTGGAAATATACAGAGAATATATTAGCATGTATTAACTCTAACACTGTGTCAACGTCTGATTTGCAATTTCTCAAAAATGTTCTCTTTATACAAGGGCTTTTATTTTCCCACTGTGCTTTCAGGGCACTTCAGATTTCTTCAGAATTTCTCTTGGTATCCTTGAACTTATTTTAGTTTAATGCTGGAGATTGTGGAAGATGGTATTATCATTATCATCATTATTTCTATTACCACTTATCTTTCCCTCATCCGTAATTCCCAATTTGAACAAATTATATCTTCCACAGCCATCCACGCTATTTCTATCACTTACTCAAAATGCTGCTATGGTATGTATGATAATTAATTCTGATTTTGATCTCACATGATGAAACGGGGAGAAGGAAGACCTCTAAAACTGAAAAAAGATTTAGGATAAAAGAAGGAAGTAAAAAAGAAGGAAGGAAGGAAGGAAGGAAGGAAGGAAGGAAGGAAGGAAGGAAGGAAGGAAGGAAGGAAGGAAGGA
>JANHFL010002169.1:75476-91149 GCA_032468155.1 Oxyrhabdium leporinum
ACAGCTTGCCTTCGGAAGTTGTGGGAGCTTCATCACTGGAGGCTTTCAAGAAGAGATTGGACTGCCATTTGTCAGAAGTGGTGTAGGGTGTCCTGCTTGGGCAGTGGATTGGACTAGATGACCTACAAGGTCCCTTCCAACTCTGTTTATCTATTAATCTTCGCATAGTTGTAAGCAGAAATGAAGCAGAGGAATCCCACCATTAATCACAAGCCGGACAGAACAACTGGGCATCACTGTGGTTAAAGTATAGGAAGAGGCTGAAATCTGGAAAATAATTTCTTGAAATAGCTTTGTTTCTAACTGGAGAGAAGCGCAGGAGAGCAGTAGCTGGAACCGCAGCATAGAAAAGTATTCTAGGATTCTGATACCCAATATTCTTAACTGGAAGAAGCAAGGATTTAACTTTGGAATTTTTGCATGGTTTGTGAGGGGCGATATGTAGACAACACGGTGCTCTTATCAGTCATCAGCTTCTCTCTCCTTGATTTGATTTTAATTTTATTTTTCAGTTCTATTAATTTAAAAAAATGAAAAACTGACCCGTGTGTCTAGCCCTCTTATTATTGCCATTTTACAAGGTTATGGAAAGAATTTCATTCAGGTGGACTTTCAAAGTCTACTGATGAGCAGAATCCACATTTTCTTCTTTTATACTTTTTTCTGTTGGGGCTGGTATTTATTAGGCATTGGAAGGGTAGACATTATGGTATTTTATGGCATGGGTTCTTTTTGTGAATTTTTTTTTAACACACACGCTGTTGAGAGACTGATACAAGCAGTCCAAAAAATGTGAATAAATCACATGTTGGATGCCATTAAAAACTGTGTACAAAGCAGTTAAAAACTATTTGCATACCAGAAGAGTATTTTTCCATCTGAAGTCCACAGATGAAAATTTAGAAAGTGGCATAATCATTTCCATTTTTCCCTTGCTGGTTCTCTCCAAGAGAATACCTGAGAATTTTACTGTTTCTGCCTGATAGGTCTACCATGCGTTTATATTTCCAGGAATCTGCCAATTCCCTTTGAGAGCTCTTGAGGGAAGAGGTGGGGGAGAGACCATGAACTTCCTGCAGATCCCCCAGCTCCCTTTTTAAAAACAGTATTCCCTTGCAACTGTAAAGAAAGCTTTTACTTCTCTTCTCCTTCATGAATTACATTTCAGTTGCAAATGGTTTGTGTGTGTGCCTTTTGAACACTGTAAGTGAATTCCAGGCTCCCTCCTAGACAAGCTGTACATTCCACCTAAACCAAACGTTCCATGAACCATTTAATCCACCCAGGCATTAGCAGAACTCTTTGACCCAGCCCATCCGGTCCTCCCCGGCCAAAGAAGCAGCAGCTGTGGCTGAGGGGAGACAGTGGGGAATGGGTGTGGTATGAGAAAACTGATGAGGGAAACTCAGGGGGTTCAGAGCCCCCTTTAATCAAGCAGATGTACAGTATATTCATGCTAAGGAGAAGTAGATGTGAAGAAGATGATCAGGTCCAAGCTAGGCTTACATCTTGAACATCTTGGAAACACAGGGCCTGTTTAAGGCATGATGTATTTGTTCAGTCTCAACTTATATTATCTGCACCCAGTTCTTGTGTATGGAAATTATGGCTCTTTGCTTCTGAGTGTGGGACAAATCAAACTAATTGGGGCTCATTCAACCATGGTTAAACACATTTTGGTGCTGTGTGGTCCCCCCTAACCAGCAAGGCATTGTCTACAGATGTGAGAAGTGATGCCCTTGGGGAACTTGCCAAATCCAAGGTTGCTAAGGAAAATATTTTTCAATAAAATAGTGAAACTAAGAATATTTAACATACATTAAGGCAATAATTAAAAACTTATCTGATGAGATGAGTTTTAAAGACCTTTTTAAAATGCACTCAAAGTCAGTTCCAGAAATGCTGTACAGCAGTTCCAGTCTGCTGTAGAGAATTCTTGACTCACTGACTCACTACGAAATAACCCCCTAACTGCAATTCTCTGATGGTCTAAATGAGCAGAATGGGGAATCATATAGAAAGAGATGTTCCTTGAGCTAACTTGGTTCAAAGATGACTTATAAGTTATAAGTTATGGCACATCTGTAACCTAAATTGTGACAAGGAATGCAAGGTTTCATGATAGAAAGTGACCCAAACTCTGCATTTCTGTTAGGTTTTAGATAAGAGTGGATGAACTCTCATCTGGTCAACTTGGCTTACAGTTTTTGATTGAACTCAGAATGCTATTAATGGAAAGCATTTGTTGTCTAGTCTTACTCTAAGAGGCACCTCCAAGTACTACAAAATTTGATCTTTTTTTTTATGTGGATTCTAATCATGCAATTCATTAAACAGAGGTGTTAGAATAATACTAGGCAACTCTTATTCCAATTCCACCACATCAGAATTCAGCTGGTCTAGATGACAAGAGTTACCAGGTTGAATGCTCCCCTTATCACCAGAAGGAGGGAGGGAGGGGAGAGAGAGAGAGAGATGGGCGGGGCAGGGGGGGTCATGCATGTTTGCAGAGAAGACTAGATTACTAGTACATTTCACCTCTCTGATATTTTATCTTCTATGCAGAATATTTCTTTTTTTATGGAGCCATGGAATCCCAACAAAACACTAGAGGATAAACTCAGTGATGTTACTGAAAACTAAGCTTCTTCCCAATTTTCTTAGACTTCCTCGACTAAAGCTCTTGGTGGTAAACGTCTAGCTTCTTTTCAACAAATCACTTTCAAGGAAATGTACGTATTTGTGAGCTGGGATCAGCACCTACCCAATACTGGCTGATGTCTGGTTAGTACATAGATGATAGGTATCCAGGGGGATACCATGACTATAAATTAGACTTCAAAGTAAAAAAAAAATCCTTTCTCGAAAAAGACAGTGATGAATTATATTCAAGCCCAGCGATGAGAAACGATCAAATTGAATTCAATCCTTTATTAGCTAACACCTAATTGACATAATCTTGCCAAATTAAAGCTATAATCTTCTAAGATGCTAGATACATCCTGAGATAGTCTCAGGACTGCACAATCTCTTAATGCACACCTCTTTCTGGGAAAGCTCTATGTTGCCAAAAGTCTCCCCCATTGCTTCTGCAGTTTCACATTTTATCACAGTTGTCAACAAAACTACACAGATGTGTTCATTGAGTCATCAGGTGCTGAGCTTGACTCAGGCATGATTTTACTTTGCTTATCAACAATGTCATCATTGTGTCTGGCACAAGTGGATAAGCTCTTGCCTTCGAAGGAACTTCCAACAACAGTTGGACACAAGGAGCATAGAATTGTTTTGGGGATTCACAAAATGGGATAAGAATCTAGGAAGGAAGCATTAACTGAGCATTACAAAAAAAGAGGTAATTTGAAGGAACTTGGAAAAATAACCTATAAATGTGTTATGCGGCTACAAGAAGAATTGGTAGCAAGTGAGGAATGGCAAAGTCATTCCAAGGAACAAGAGACTATTAACAAGTGCTAGCAAGAATATACTCAGTAAAGGTCATATTGTACCATAATGGCTTTCCCCAATAGGGCATCTTGAAAATCAGTTAGGACTTCAACTCCCACAATTCCAAACCAGCCTTAGAGTTGCTTATTTAGGATGTGGAGAGTTTTAACTTCAACACGTCTCCACAGAGTCAGATTGGTGAAGATTGCTGTAGGGAATACAACAGCCATCAGTAAAAGTGATGTGAATCTATGCATAACTTCTTGTATAACTCAGGTGATTTTGCAGTCATCCCTGTATTTCCACTCTCTTCTCTGATGGTTGAAAGAAACTGGCATCAGACATCCGTTGATAGCTTGTCACTCTATTGGCAACTTGTGTGGTCCAACAGCCACATGTTGTTCGTGGAACTAGAAAATGAAAAGCTAATAAATACAACCTTCTTTTAAAAAAAGAAAGAAATGCACTATTTATTATTCATGTTGCTATGTTACACAGATGTCTGCAAGAAGAAAAATGCCAAGAAATAACCATTTTGACATGAAATACTTAACTTTTTGTTCTTCCGACCACAATTTCTGCAGATGTTCCAGTACATTTAATGTATGCTTTGCTACCCTATTTTATTGGGACAACCACCATGGTGTGGTCCAAGGACACTTAGAGCCTCTCTTGGGAATATTTGAACCTAATATTCTCCTCCTTCATAGAGCAGCTCAAATAATAAAATTTCCAAATTTACAACACAGGAGCTCTCTTAGAATCAAGCTGTTTTCCTATTCACAGGACTCTTGCCCCATATCACCTCCCATCTACCTTAATTGAGAGTTTTCTAATTAGATTTCATGGCAATCTTAACAGCAAAGCAGATCTTAATCCCTTTAGATAATTTGTAGCTAGTTTCTCAATCACTGTAAAAGCTTCCTGATTTTGCAGGAACTGTTTACTCACCATGCAAATTTCTCTGTCCCATATAGACTTGAGGAGTATCCAGAATTGGGAGAAAAAAAAACAAACATACCAGTCCTCAACTTACAACTATTTGTTTAATGACCTCCATTGACTTTGCTTGCTGGGACGCCACTGGGAAAATTGCAACTGGTGTTCACAAAATCCTGGGATGCAGCAACTTTCATAAATACATACCAGTTGCTGAGTGTCTAAATTGTGAGGGACACTATAGAGAAGTCAGATTCACTTAACAAATGCAGCAGAAAATGTTATAAAATTGAGTGCAACTCACTTAATAACCACATTGCTGAGCAACAGGACTCCCAGTCCCACTTGTGATCATCAATAAAGGATTACCTATAGTGGCTACATGCCCAGCCTATAACTACACATGTAATTATTGGAAAAAGAGCAAAATAACGATACCCTGCTATCATCACAGATAGCCAGATAGCTTCTCCCTCATACCAAAATTCAAAACTTTCATAAATGCCCAGACAAATGGGCACAGTATGTACAGAAAACATGGGGAATATATGCCAGCAATTTACTTTTTCTGCATGGAGCAGAATTAGTTTCCACTCACCTGTTGGCTAACTTGAGTGAAGGCAGATTTGCTCAAGGTGCTCAGTGCCTCTTCTCAGTATTCTGAGGTCAGCAAGCATAAAAACAATCTTCAGCTAGGTTTAAATGTGTTTTGGAGGACTTGGGTGTGAAAAGGTCACTGGATGAAAGTGCTATGAGATGGCATTATCTTTTTCAGAATCTGATCCATTGATTTGTTAATTGATTCATTAGTTATTGGTTATCTGACTCCACATGTACATTGAGGGGATCTGATCTGTCTATAACTAATCAGACTTTGGGATCCTTGCATATAATTCAATGAAGAGCATGTACACAAACTGTGAAAAAAGATACTTTTCACGTTAGGGTTCATTAGGAAAGAGTTTAAAAATAAAAAAATGATGTGCCTGTATCTCAAGTGCTGTCTATGGTTCTGATTACCACACTAGAAAAAGGATATAATAGAGCTAAAAAAAAAATCAAAAAATTGGGCCAAAAATGAGTAGAGAGTCATTATATCATCCCTAAAAGAAAAGGCCAAAATATTTAATCTTTAGCTGAGGTGGAGGGGTGTGTAGAACAACTGAGAAGGGATCTGATTCAAATCTATAAAATTAGGTTTAGTGTAGAAATAGTGGAGTGGGAGAAAACTCCTCCTGAAAATTAGGACCATCCAGTGAAGTTGATTGAAAAGAGATTTAAAAGAATCAAAAGGAATCCCTCTTCACACAATATGTAATTAATCTGTGCAATTCATTACTGTACCACAAAATGTGTAGTTGACCAGTCATTTTGATGGCTTTAAAGAACTTTTAGATAATTGCATGGGAGACAAATCTAACAAGAGCTATTGGTCTTAAAGATTCCAAGTTACATCTGATTTGAGACAGCATGTCACCAAATACTAATTGCAAGAAAACAGTCACTGGAAAGTGCTAGGTTTTTGTCTCCTGTTTACAAGACTACCACTCCAGATTGTCTACTGTGAAAAACAAGAAACTGTGGAAAGTAATGAAAAAACAGTAATTTTTAAACTAAAGTAATTAAGATTGCTTTGACCTGAGCCAGCAGGGCTGTTCTTATGCAAAAAAAATCTGCATTCATCTCTCTCAAATTTCATCTTGTTAGTTTCAGTCCAGTGCTTCACTCTGCAGCTTAATGCCATCTTCTGTAGTGTTAACAGCTTCACTTAGTTTTGTGCTTTTTGAAGATTTAATGTGCATATCCTACATCTTTATCCAGGTCATTTATAAAAAAATATTAAAGAGCAAAACAATCTAGGATAGAATATTCCATTTCTGCAAGTCTCCAAAAGTATTTGGTACACTGCAGCTAATTAGATGGACTGCATATTGCACCATAATGGACTCTTGCTAGTTTCTCTTGTGGGTCCCATTATAATCAGGAAGGCATTCCATTTTTTTAATTTTCAGTGGCTGAAACCACACAGATCTTGGACTCCTGGGGATCCCATGTTGCAGCAGTAACAGAGAAGGATATAATCAAAGGGCAATCTTTTGGCACTCCCTACCCCTTGCTGTTCCCTCTCCCACTGTTGTTTCTTTTCCCTGCATTTGTTCTGCTTTTTTACCCTTCAACCTCAGTATAAACACCAGTTAGGATTTCTCTATTGCAAAATGCCGTTCATCCGCCTCCAGGACCATACTTTAGATCTGATGAACTGCCCACATGAACCTGCCCTTGATAAAGTTTATTTTGGTTTCTCATTTGGTGGAAGTGCTGATTACAGAAGAAGAAAAAGGGGGGGAGGGGAGGAAAGAGCAGTGTGGAGGGAAACCAAGACCCCCCCTTGGTGTAATCCAAATAGCTCCCCTTTATTTGCTTTTTTTTTTCCTGGTAAAGTTGAAGTGAGAAAACCCAGGACGGTTTTAAGAATGAGTTGGCATCACCTGAGAAAATACAACTGCCTTTCATCTTTTTGCTCCTCTTCGTCTCTCCCATGGCATGTTTGAGAATTGTGAGCTCCCAGCTGACCTAACATCCTTGTTCTCCAAAAAGAAAATTTCCATCATAGAATTGAGGGAGGAACATTTCAAAGTGTTCAAACAAGGCACTGGCCAAACTGTTGAGTGGCACATTTGATTGCAAAAGGCTGGAATATGACTAGAATACACACACACCTCCAAATGTATTAAGGAAGGGAAGTGAGGTCACTAGTCTAACTGCTGTAAATGCCCTTGAAAAATTTTAAATATCAAAGCAGATTTTCTGCTGCCTTTAATAGTTCTGATAATCAGCTGAAAAGCCACCCTGAGGAGAGGTCTTTAACACGGCCTTCCTTACGCTTGATTTATTGCTGATCCATCTCCCTCTAAGGCATTAACTGTTTTCCTTATCTCCAGTCGTTCTTACAACAAGCTAGGGAGGTGAAATCACCACAATTTTCTTCCTTCAAGATAGGGAACTCATGAGATAATGGCCTGCCAGCTGCAGCCCACCCACTACTAAGATTCAGATGCGGCTTGCACAAATCAAGCATTACATATAAACCCATTCACATGGGCCAAGATACTTTAAAAGATAGCACTGGAGCTATGCACCATATAGGAAAAGAGAATGAACCGGTGATGTCAGATGAAAAGTGATCAATGAGAGGGTGTGGAGCTATACACCATGAATTCCATAGGTTTGGAGACAAACATACTGACTGCCTATTTAATGCTTTTTACATAAATGTACATGAAAATTATATATGTAGAACGTCTGTATGCACTAAGCCAGGATGCATGCATGGCTCACAAAAGTAAAATGAGGACCCAGACTGTTGAGGACAATATGCTGACTCTGCAAACCACTTAGACAGGGCTGTAAAGCATTATGAAGCAGCATATACTATAGTATATGTACTATATACCACAAAGAAGAGGGAGTCAAGTTATTCTCCAAAGCACCTGAGGGTAGGACAAGAAGCAATGAGTGGAAATTAATCAAGGAGAGAAAAAAACCTAAAACTAAGGAGAAATTTCCTGACAGTTAGAACAATTAATCGGTGGAACAATTTACCTCCAGAAGCTGTGGATGCTCCAACACTGGAAGTTTTTAAGAAGAGATTGGATAACCATCTGTCTGAAGTGGTGTAGGGTTTCTTGCCTAAGCAGGGGGTTGGACTAGAAGACCTCCAAGGTCCCTTCCAACTCTGTTATTCTATTTGGAGAATTCTATTCTATTCTAAGTACTATTGCTATTACTATAGAAATAAAACAACGCTATCTTAGTCTTTGGCTAACACTAAAGAGAAAAGACACTATACTGCATTCGTCCTGAAAACAATCACATATCTAAGCCTAACACCATAACCATATATTATATTGCCGGTTACATTGAGAGATGCTGTGTTTTTGTTGAAGTGTCATGGTTTAGCACTAATGGGAATCCAAGTTAAGTTCCCTTGTTCTCTGGTGATTATGGTCAGTATCTGAACTGGCTTACATAATATATTACAGAACGTATCCATCTTCTCTCCCCCATCCACCCCTCTTGGGCTCTGATCTCCACCCATCCATCTTTTTGGTTATCATATTGTTGCATTCTCATTGCATTCTTTTTCATTGTTTATTTTACTGCTGTTTACACTCCTTTAATTTTCTTCCTTTATTATTGTAAGCCACCTAGAGAAGACCCTTGGTGAAATAGGCAGCAAATAAATTTAACAAATATTAGGCTGTAAAAAATTATGTTTGGCTATCGATTAATATGGTTGTACTAGTTTTATATTCAAAGGGTTATAATTTAACAGGTTTGTGAATTCAATCCACTGTGATTAATTTAACTCAGCTGTTGTTGAACCAATCATAGCATTGCGTGCTACTCTGATCCACTTATCTCAAATGATAAATGAGCTTCATTCTTCTATAGTAAGAATAGCATGAATGAAAAAGAATGTTAGATTTAATCTCAGAATGCAATTTTGTTTGCTTTCCAAATGTTCTCAATTTGATACTGTTGGGCCAGGCATCACTTTAATGTGATGTAGTTAATTTAATTTAAAAAAACTTTTTTTAAAAAAAATTGCTAAGAACTCTTGTGGAAGTCATCTTGGGTTGATAAAAAACATGACACCATTGATTCTGTATTGTAACAATATACTATTTGGCAGCCATATACTTTAATAATATATTTAAAACAATGTCCTTTCTTCTGTTGTTTTTCTTAAGATACCAAAGTCTCTGAAGAAGATGAATGTTTGAGTATAAATTCAAAGTCCAAGTCTGTTGCCATTGCCATTGTTGCAGCCAAAAGCAATAAGCAAGATTTCTATAGTGTCTTTCAGCATGTGCACACCAGAACTGTTCACAAGGTGTCATTATGCTCAGGTAAAGAGAAAGAGCCAAGCAAAACAACCATAGCTACTACTTGGAAGGAAGTTTTTATAGAAGGCATCTATGAGATACCCAGCCAAATTTTCCAGGTGTTGTAACGTGCCATTTGCAAGCTTCAAACCACCTTTCTTGAGAAATTTCATTTACATCCTAGCTCAAGTCAACAACTTGTGGTTTAAAAAGCAGGATTTTAAAATAACATTGTGCTGTTCAATAACATTTCAGAAGATGGTGTGCATCCATTCCCATATACACACTTCACAACCTTGGTGTGCAGATAATGTTCAAAGCAGACTTAGCTAAATGGGCTCACAAGTAAATTTATTTTTTTCATTATTAGCAACGTGTAGTAAAACCACTCAGTGTAAATGATTATGTAGCTGAGAGTTGAAGCTTAGATGAAATACTGAGGCTGTTTCTACTCACTGTAAATTATACAGTATAATAAAGCTTGATAGATAATGTATTTTGAACTGTCCCAAAGCAGCTTTCAATGTTCACATGAATTCATGGCAGCCTTCTAACCAGTTTTATCCAGCTGGGTGCCCTTTGGATGAGCCAGATCCATAGATCTTAGAATTTGCAGCCTTAAAATTGATGGTTGAGAATTCTGAGAATATAGGCAGTCTTTGTTTAGTGACTGCCTCAGCCAGTGACCATTCACAATCATGAGTTATAAAAAAAAGTAACATTGTGATCAATCTTTGCATATACAACCTACGCAGGTTTACAAAACAAAGGAAAGCTGAACTAAGTTTGTAAGCACAATCTTGATTTATCTAATGGCTGTTTTAATAACCAAGTTATTATAATTATAATCTCTAAAGGAGGGCTATTGTAACAATCCAAATCCATCTAGATGAAGCCAAGGTGGAGAATTGCTTCAAAACATCAGAACATTAATCCAACTAGCTTGTGGGTCCTGTGAAGATTCTGACTCAGGATAAGTCACCATAAGACTGTCCTTGTCTCACAGATATCTTTTGGACATTTGGAGCCATTGCCTCTGACTATGTGTTCAGCCTTACCTCATTTCCCGGTTCTCTCTGTTTGTTTCTCTGCAAAGAATTCAGGAGCAAAAGAGATAAAGCCAAAGGTATTTGAAGTTAATATAGGAATGTTTGACAAGGTTTTCTCTAGGAGGTATGATTTATGTGGAAAACAGGAGGTCAGCAAGGATCCATCTGTAAACAGTGATGAAGTAGACGATTTGGAAGGAAGGGTGATAGCACTGAGAACATGCATCTCTAGTTCTTGTCATTATCTAGTAATAATACCAGTGTTCTCTTGAGTTTGAGTATTTAGCTTTAGCATCCATATTAACTGCTGTGTGTAGCCATAGCTATGGGTGGATTCGCGCAACATTGTATTCTGTCAATGTGAGAACTTACTACTAACTAAGTATGCAGTGCATACTCTAGCCCAGGGGTGCACAATTAATTTTCCCAAGAGTCCACATGAGAAACAGGGGCCTCTGTTGTGGGCTGAACCAATAGGCTGAAACTTAATTCTGTTCAATATTAATTTTAACACTTTATAAAAAGCAGTAAATTATATAATTTTGATTAGCAGCTACTGTTATTGCAACTTATTGACATTTGATTTGTAATTTCCAACTGACCTCATGCTGGTCCGACATGGACAGCCAGATGTGACCCAGGAGCTGTAAAATGCCCAGGTCTGCTCTAGCTCAACCTGTTTTATTGATTCTGTTCTTCTTCAAAAATCCTTTTTTGGTTGACTACATTCACAATGGAGCATTCAAGCAGTCACAATGCATGCTGTCAAGAACAATATGCTTCAATGTTATTGGTAGCTCTGGAAAGATATGAACTACTTGCATAGGTAAAATCAAGCCATTTGTACAATTTTCTTGGCAATATGACAGAAGCAGCTTCTGCTATGTCTCCTTTAGGATTTTCCCCGCAGTCTATCCTACAACTTTGAAATATCCAGGTAGTTTCCAACACAAGTATTAACTAAAGGCAATCCTGCTTGATTTCCAAACTCATCCGAGAATAGCTAAGTCTTGTTCTCTTTGGCCCTAGTGGCCAAAATATTTTTATAAATGGATGTCTTTCCTCCCATGTTGAACTTATTCACCACTTAGATTCCATGTATCATATAATATACAGTATGTATAAATATAAAATAGAAGGGCCACCTTGGACATTTTCCATGGCTCCCAGTCATTGTCTGTCAGATGTTGCCATGACACCAACATGATCACTTATAAGAGATCTAAGAAATTAATTAAAAAGAGGAAAAAACTGGAATTAAGGAGAAACTTTTTAACAGTGAGGACAATTAACCAGAGGAACAGCTTGCCTTCAGAAATCGTGAGTGCTCCATCACTGGAGGTTTTTAAGAAGAGACTAGACAGTCACTTGTCTGAAGTTGGTATAGGTTCTCCTGCTTGAGCAGGGGGCTGGACTAGAAGACCTCCAAGGTCCCCTCCAGATCTATTCTATTCTAAGAATTGGAAACTTAGCCTTGCTGGCTACAGACTGGTCATCGGCTCTCCTATTTGATGTTTTACTAGTATTTTCTGTGTATGTTACAAGTGTAATTCCTAAAACATCAAGCCAGTTAAGGCAGCAGCCCCAAACTCCAAATAAACCAAGATGATTTGGACATCTGAGAGTAGCAATCCCAACACTTCTGGAAGGCACCTGTGGGGAAAATTTAACAGAAGTCAAACCTAGCCTCTTGCTGATCTGCACATGCTGACTCCAGGAAAGACATAAGCAAAACCTGGCCCTGTAGTTTTAAATCCATGTTTGAACTGAAGCATTCAAGGTAGTTTTTGCATATAACTTCTTCCACATAACCTATTCCCAATTTTTTTAAAAATAGCTTTAGCAGGCAGAATGCCAGATGTGCACTGTAGTTGCAAGGGATGCCTGGCAGGGAAAAAAGAGAAGTGGGAAACGTTTTCTTTGAGGTCTAGATTTAAGAAACTGAGGGGGAGGATGGGAACTGAGTTATGAGCTGCCAAAACACATGCAAATAACCTCTCTTTTAATTTGCAAAAGGAATGGTGGGGGCTAAACTTTAGATCGAGAGGTGTGGGAGAAGGGAGAGACCGCTATGAAAAGGCAAGTATTGCTCTCTCAAAGCGGTGGTACAAACTCTTGTGTCTTACTTTCAAATACACCAGAAAGTAATTTCAGAGCTTCATCATCTGCAGTCAGTTATACCACAGATTCTTCTTTAAGCATGAACTGCTGGCTGTTGCCAAATCTCCCCTAGTTGTGTGCTGAACACGCCATTGAAAAGTCGTTCCCTCTAGATTATTGTGCTTTGCACCAGAATGACTGTTTGAGATCCAAGGTGGTCTGTCAGCAGTTTACCCTGTCAGCAAAATGCCACAAAATGAGGAATGGTAGGGAGGGAGCATTGGAGTGCTAACACAGCAGGAGCAGCAGGCTGGATGCAGTTCCATGACTGAGTTTTGCTTGTTCAGATTTATAGTCCTCTCTGTGTCTTATCACAACAAGCCATTTTGCTAATCTCACACCAGTCTCACTCCTAAGTAAGGTTTTCCCCTCTCTCCTAAAAATGAATTACAAATATTAGCCATTGCTCAAAAAGCAAACGCAGCGTCACTGCTCCTGCAAAGATAAAATTATCTGTAGTAAGATAATTGCTTTTGCTGGCAACTTGTTTAGTCTGTCAGCTGTAGAATGAAGAATGACAGAAGTCAATTTAATTCCACGCTAACACTCCCCAGGCCAAAATGGAAACCCTCATGCTGACCAGACATTCTGGATATTCAGCTCCAGATTATTATTATTTTTAAAAGAGCACTAATTGTATGATTTTAGACTATATTCCATTATTGAATCAACTCGTGCACATCTAGTTGCTTGTGAATAATATCTCTGAAACAAAGGTACGTTTTCTATTTTTAAATCCCTTGAGACAGAAAGATTGTCTTAGTAATAGAGAGATGACATTATGAGAGGAATATAGAGAAATGCTTTGTTTTAGGGGGAACTAGCAATCTATTATCATTTGTTTTTAGATATCTACTGCTTCATTAATTATGATTCTTTGAAGTGTTTTTTATCTCTCTGAAATTGGTCTTCAGTGACACAAGTAGGATCTGCACCAAAATGTTGCAGGATGGAAAACTGCTCCCAATTGGCTGTCAAGCCTCCTGTCCTTCTGCAAAATTCTCAGTTTCTTGCTTTCTGTTCTTAGTTTCCTATTCAGGGTGACCTGATTTCTCTGCAGGCCCCATCCTCTTTCAGCAACCATTTATTAGGGGGAGAGAGGCAGGTTCCCAACCTTTTTTGCTTATTAGATCTAAACTCCTGCATTCTTTTGCAAGAGAATAACTGCCACTGCCCTCTCTTACCTATGTACTTTGGCTTTGTTACAACAAGCTTCCCAAGATTATTGTGGCATACATGACATTGCCTTTAAACATGGAGGCTCTTTATTAAAACTCTGTGAAAGGAATTCAAACTACATGACCAGTATGAAAAACACCATGTCAATTATTTCCTCACTCACTACTCTCTCCACGCTGTTATCCTAGGCAACTATCTGGCATGCCTTATGAAAACTACCAGCACCTCATCATTATTTCAAAGGTTGTCTCCCAGCCACTCACCTCAAAAACACAATCTGTGAAGGAATAAATTAAAATTGACAACTGGCTCAAGTCATAGTAAACAACCTCTACCTTATTTTTGTATTTTATTATTTTTTTAGGAAAAAAAGGACCAGTTGCTGTCAGAACTGAACTCAGACATAATCTATCCTCTAAATACTAACTTGAGATCATTAATCTTTCAAGTTTGAGCCTGACAAATATTTGAATGTAGTCATCTCAAAAGCCAGTGTGTTTGTCATTGAGTACAAAGGGTTTTGTATGATTTGCTGTCATCTAAACAATGTTGATGGGAAGTTTGAACATCACAACTGGCCAGGGAATAGTTTGAAATAATAAATCTCTTATTAACTTATTGCATTTATTTGAAATAATAAATCTCTTTTTATTCCACGGTATATAACGGGCCTATGGCAATGACAGGAAACCTGAACCCAAAATGGCAAAAACTTCACATGACTAAAAATTTCGATAGAAAATGATTTCCTGAAATGATTTTTTTCTGTAATTAACTACTTGAAATAAATTTGTATGTTTTCAATGTATTTTATTCCTAATCCTGCTCAACTCAATGAGAACTACTTTTTATTATTGAAGATGCTAATAGAATTATATTGATAATCTCAAGTCCCTCAAAAGACCCACTAAGAGCATGGGATACCATTTTGGGGGGAAAAGATATTAGTTGGGCTTACACACTGCTTTCTTGCAAGAGCAAAGGGTGGAACTTCCTGTGCAGCTCTTATTCTCCTGGGAGAGAGATTAGATTGAGAGATACTACTCAATCCAAAGTCACCTAATTTTAACTTTTATGCCTCCCATTTCTTCATAAGGTGACTTTGAGCAGCTTACAGATTATAAAAAGACAAATAGAACAATAAATATTCAGATTAAAATTTGTTTGAGAATGGGCAGCAAGAGAGATTTGCCACCAGATCCTTTCCTTGCACCTGCAGATCTAGTCCACAACCCAACGCCACAAATTAGCCAGAACAGCAGCTGACTAGCTCTGATGGCAAGAAAGCAGGACAAATAATAAGACGGGGGGAAAGAGGTTGTTTGATGCAACACTCTACCTGTAGACAAAGCGCTTGATAGAGCAGCTTTTGAGCATGGGTTTAGCTATCTTCTAATTTAAAAAAAAAACGCATGTCCAAAAGAATTCCAGCACTCAGCAGTTGGTCTGGAAGGGGGACTATGGGAGGGAGGGGAGGAAGAGCAGATTACCAATTTATTTATTTATGTAGTGCTCTTCTAGCAGAAATGATAACTTTATGTCTCCAAAGATCCTGACAATCCGTTTGATACTCAGATTCTTATGTAGAAGGCTTCAAAGAATTGGCCTGAGTTTGGAAACAGGGTGAAACATACCAATCTGGTAACAAGTCCAAATCAGCTTCTTCCCCGGTCCTTCAGAGGAGAGAGTGATTAATGGTTGTTTTCCCTCCAGCTGGGATGTTCTTCTCTTGTTCTTAATGTGTTCTGTACAACACATACTGTAAAGTCAATATTTACAAGGCAATATAGAGATCACAATGGGAACAGCGAGTTTGGAGTTGGTTTCATTTTCTATCAGCTGAAGGGCAAATTAATGTAAGAAAGTGTAGAACAAAGAATTGGTGTGGAGCATTCAGCAGCTATCTGGCCATGAGGTCTAAAGGTCCCAGGCCTGATCTTTCTTTCTTTCTTTCTTTCTTTCTTTCTTTCTTTCTTTCTTTCTTTCTTTCTTTCTTTCTTTCTTTCTTTC
>JANHFL010002169.1:97589-117946 GCA_032468155.1 Oxyrhabdium leporinum
ACAGACAGACAGACAGACAGAGAGAGAGAGAGAGAGAGAGAGAGAGAGAGAGAGAGAGAGAGAGAGAGAGAGAGAGATCTCCTTATGAAAGAATTACAAAGCTATCACTCTTTTGATTAATGTAATATAACACTACAGAAACATTCTTCCTCTCTCACACGCTACAGATCACAGGTTGTGACCGATGCACTAATCACTTTGAAGCTTTCCTAGAAAGCCTACAGATTTCCCTGGGAAACAAGTTATCTCCTTTGCTGGGCAAGTCGTGCCATTACTGTAGTGTGACCAAAGTTGCCAGATGACAGAGGTGCGAGAGAAATATGTCTTGTTCTCATCTCCCACAACCCTCGCATGTCCACTGTTTTTGTGGGCCTATTTGATTGCATGTGGTCCTCACTACAAACAGCTTCAAAATGAATCATTCTTTCTGGACAATTTTGAAGGTATAAGCACATTTTTCTCTTGTCATTCAATACTGCACTGATGTGTTATTAAATAGCGTAGAAGGGATTATGTTGATGAAAAGCAGATTCCCACCTCCCCAGAGCTTCCCAGTTACTGAAGACTTCAAGGATAGCAGTGATATAGTGGTGGAGAAACGTGAGAAAGGGCAGCTCCGTGACTTTTTTTGAAAGCATAATCAGGGTATGTGTTAGTACACAGTTGTAAATAATTGATCTTTTTTATTGTGGCTATGCTGGCTAGGAATTAAGAGTTGGCATTCCAGATGCCCAGCACATCTGGAAAGAACCAGGTTACACGTCAGAATCCCTCATGACTGTATTACTAAAAGTGTTCCACACAAGAGGTTTGCTGTGGTCTGAGAATCCTTGTGCATTCTCTATTCACATGCCATCTGCATGATACCGCTGTGTAGAATTTATGACAATTGCTTTTCTTTGTGTTTTCTGCAAACCTGAAAAATCTGTTTTTTTCTTAATAAAGCGCTCCATTTAGGTCATCAAGATTTAGACATTGTGAAATAGTCCTCTCTTCTTGGAGGGCAGTCTTTCTGAGATAAGATCCACTAGAGTCCTATTTTTTAAGTCTCAGTCATGAGCTTCTACTGGGGTCATTTTTTAGACTGCTTTTCTGACCTCCAATTTTCTCCACCATTTACAAGTCCTTGTCTTTGTTTCCAAAGTTCATACAGTTAGTTCGTTATGGAAGTACAATAGCAAAATAGATTTTTTTCTTCTACAGAGCTCTAAATTGATTTACTTCTTTCCCCATCTCTTCCCCTTTGAAAGATCACTCATAAAATACAGAGCCAAAGACTCCTCTCCCCTCCCCACTGAACCAAGCCTTTTGAGTTGTACTAAGAACAGTTGTAGCTGTGTTATCATTATTTTATTTTTCTTTTAAAAAGCTGATTCATAGACATGGTTATAAAGCTTTTATGTGGTCTATAATATTGGCTATAAAACAAAAAATATTTAACCCACTGTGCATTCGCCATCTTCAGGATACCTGATAATTTTAATGGACATATGCTAGGATCAAGAGACTAAGTACAACCCCCCACACACCCACACACAAATGTACCCTACCAGCAGAAAGAGCAGATGCTGACAAGGTATTCGGTATCTGCATTCCTCCTGAGGATATTTGGTGTCGGTAATGCAGTCAGGACGAGTCTCAAATTAAAAAAAGAAACTGACGTTGTACAGTATGTTGAACCAAGGCAATTAACAACTTAGTAACTACATTTCCATAATATACAAAGCTAGATTAATATTAATCTTGGGTTCATTTCCTTGTGGCTTAACATATTGGACACACCCAGCCTGATTGACATTCACTATATTTTCTTGACTAAGAAAATAATTAATTCAAAAGCCAAGGTCAACCTTTTGTGCTGATATAGAGAGGATTAGGGCAGAGGGTACGGGCAAACAGTTCCATTGCTTAGAGGAACTCAGATAGTTGTAGCCTCAATACATTTGGAAGATTTAGATTCAGGAAGGTTACCCTAGACTGTGATGAGTGTCTATTATTACCAAGCCCAAGAGAAGAACAGAACATTATTGATGGCTGTGGGGTCCTTGGTGCTTTCTGAGCTTTGTTGTTTTCTTGCAGACATTTCAGTTAGGTAACATCATCAATACTACAACTCGCTTCTAGCCCTGATGATGTTACCTAATTAGATAATGAAACAACTGCAAGAAAACAACCAAGCTCATAAACTACGAAAGGACCCCACAGTTCAACCTGAGCTACAAATATCCTCTTCTTTCATTATTTGTGATTTTTTTTTCTCTTGTGTCTGAGGCCTGAATGGAGCCTGAATAGGAGACCTGAGCCAAGTATTTCATGCATTCCACCATTGTGTAGGAAGCTAAAGCACAATAGCAAATAATGAAACTCATGTCTACAGGAGCCCACCTTGAGAAGATATTTGAATGCTGGATATTGTACTATATTATTTCAAAGGCTTAGCAAACTGAGAATTTTTTGCACCAAGAAATAAGAGTCACCTAATAGAGATGGGCAACATTAAAAAATAATAAACAAACAAATTCAAGATGTCATTTCCCCAAAGAAAACCTCCGCAATTTCCAGTCAATCCTTATTCTCCCTCAGCCTCTAGATTCAGGTTTGAAAAGGTTAGCCATTCTTTGTAATGTGCCCAAAAGATAGTAACTTTGGTTTCACTAAAATGCACAGCAAAGGACAGAGATTAAAGGTGCAGCCACTAGGTTTTTGAACAGCAGGGAGCTCCTAAACTTCCATCTGGCCAGAAAAACAAAACACAATCTCTTGGCTGTCAATCAGTTTTCCTTAAAGTGCCAGAGGCTGAACGATAGAGATCACAGTCAGTTTCTCTGAGGAGAAGCTTTGATGTTGAGACTTTCATGGCAGCAGTCAACCATTTTCTCTCCCCTTTCAGCAAACAAAGCAAAGATCTAGCCAGTTGCTCAGGTGTTAGATTTACCCTCACAGATTTCGGGCAACATTATCCCAATGACCTTTACTCAAAGCCTTCTACTACTTCTTGTAGCTGCTCAAGCTTCCAATATTTGCCAATATTTGCCAGATAGATTTTTCTGCTTTTGAGTGTTTGACCATGCTTTCATGAGTCCTCACAGCAAAACACTTTAAATATAATTACCTCCTGAGATTTCAGTCAGTTTTTTCATTGCATCTGGAGTTTAAAATGTTGCTATCCTCTGCATTATTCTCACTCAAAGTAAAAGATTTGTTTGGATCTCCCATGAAACAAATTGGTACAAGAGAAAATCTTAGATTATCATATTTTGGCTGCAAATGATCCAGACAATCATGAAAGGGCAATAAACAGATATGGAAATTTCTTTTTACTGTAAACTAGCGGTTCTCTTAAATTTTGCAGACCAGATCCAACAATCCTACATAAGCCAGCTTCATTATATTATTCATTATCCCTATGATTAAATGAATCAATATATAGCTAGTTCATGTCAATTTCGCATATATTCAGTCCTAAATCCGTTCTAGTCACTTTTCTCATCCATCATTTGGACGTGTATATGGAAAAGCTTTTGAATTTCCTTGTTTTAATGTATACATTTTACCTGCCATTTCCCTTCATGTACAAATACAACTTTCCTCAATGTTGAATTTATGTTTACCGACAAAGAAATAAAAGGGAGACTAGTATTTCAAGCTATTTCATTTAGCTCTCCTCAGCTAGTCATACCCTTTTGGGAGTCTAAGCCAGGCTATTTGATATTAGGTAAATGCATTAACCTCTAAGCCACAGGCTCTCCTTGGTTGTTGTCTATACCAGGGGAGAGATGAAGTGTTTTTTCCAGTGAGACAGTTCTATCAGGGCAACCTGGTCTGCCCAATTATGGGGGGAGCATTCTGCTTCCGCTTTTGCCTTTCAGCCCCAATCCAGGAGCCTTCGCAGGCAGTCACTTTTCGAGACAAACTATTTTTGTGTTGAATTTATGTTTACCGACAAAGAAATAAGTTAGCCATACCCTTCTGGGATTCGAACCCAGGCTACTTGCACTTTATGACCATTTTTCACACTTATGGGGATGCATTGCAGCATCCCCATGGTCACATGTTCAAAATTCAAATGCTTGGCAACTGGTTCATTTGTATGATGGCTGCAGTGTCCTAGGGTCATGTGATCCCATTTTGTGACCTCCTGACTAATAAAGTCAATGGGAAATCCAGATTCAGTTAACAACCATGCTATTAACTTAACAAATGCAATGATTCACTTAACAACTGTGGCAAGAAAAGTCGTAAAATGGGGCAAAACGTACTTAACAAATGTTTCACTTAGTGCATAAATTTTTGGCTACATTGTGGTTGTAACTCCAGGACGTCTGAATTCTATTCTGCATAGTAGTATGAAAAATGTGGATATGCCTTGACTCCAAGTCTGTCCTGAGTTTTTGGAAATACTGATTTTTGCCTGGACCTGTTAGTACCAGGCAAATCTTCTGAACTTCAATTGCTGCTATTGAATGCCTTGTGTTGACTCCTTAATCGGACCTTGACCAAGTTTTTCCCTATTGATTTTTTTTTCTTAAGTTGTCTTTGTTGCTCTTTGACACTAGACTGTTTGACTCTGCCAGAAAAGAGTCAGAAGATTCGGAGAGGGCTGTAATATTGTAAAAGACACTAAGCCTATTGAGCTGTCATTCCCTCACTGAGTAGGAAAAATCCAGTAATTTCAGGTTGCTGTTAGAAAAAATTACTGTAGCAATAAGAAATTATATATAGAAGCTTTATGTTAAAAGTTATTTTAACATAATACATATATTGTATCATGCATATTTTAAGTAGAGGAAGCATAGAGAGATACCAGAGCCATAAAAATATTCTAGAAACTACAGTAGGTAAGGTAGAGAATCAGACAACTTCAGTCTTTAGCAGGTATGGACAACTTTTGAAAGCTTAGGGAAGCTGTTCACCCATCAAGGCCACAGAAAGTATCTGTTGACATCAGATCATGGCCAACATTTTAAACTGCCGGGGAGGGGGGGGGATTGGAAGGGGGGATATGGGAGTAGAAGGTCTCTGAAAGCAAGTTGCAATTATTAACCTTATGGCAGCATATAAATGGAATTAATGAATATGCACACATATAAAGTTCTTATATCGCTAGTTGTAATAAACTGGGTGTAAATTCCATTCAGTAAGACTTAATTCAGATTATACCCATGTTGGATTATCTGGCAATTGATGCATGAGTTCTGCTTTTACACGTAGGGAAATAATACATTATGTGCACTTTAATCGATGTTGCTGTGCTCTCTGCTATTATTATTTCTTTTTTGAATAATATGTGTTTTGTTGATGGGCAAGGCTTTCAAACCACAGAAGCTGTGAAAACATTTAGCAATCATTTCAAAAATACAGGCTTTCTATAGCTTTGCCATCTGCTTGCAAACAAAGCAACCTCTCCTCGGCCTTTTCTCCAGTGCTCTTCATTCTGGCTCCTTAGAGAGCATTCCTTCTCTAAATTGAAAAGTATCCAATACAATTAAAGAACAGTGAAGATCCACACATTTCACAAAATTACTTGGAAGAATGCTGCAACAGCTGGGTTTTTGGTTTTTTTTTCTGTTGGCAGATGGCTCCTGTTTCTCTGTGATGTGGACAGGAACATCTTAAAGGGAGTGCCAAGCTTTGACTACAAAAATTGGAAGTGGACAAATGTGGGTGATTTTTTTTTAGTCACCAATCATGCAATTCCCAGAAGAATGTAGGTTATTTTGCTTTCAAAGGAAGTAATATTTCTTAGTATAATGACAAGAAGTAGCGAAATGTATTTCAGCCCTTAGACTCTAATTTTTCAAAAGGGGCCACAAATGTTGTCCATCTTAGCTACAATCAATGCATCACACATAGACAAGGAATTTAAAAAAGGAAATGTTTATTACAGCATATCAATGCATTATATTAATTTATAAAGCAATATGATTTATATAGAGATATAAAATACAGCTGCTTAATGATGTACAATTATTGGACACAAGACAGAAAAACTGACACAACTGACACTCATGCTTTTAACATGCATATTTGTGTAAATGTAAGGAAAAAAATACACAATATACTTAAAGAGACTTTTTGGATTTTCCCCAAGAAGTGTCAGACAATTGCCATTGTATTGTTGCAATTGCAATTGTTGCAATTGCCATTTAAAATACTGAATTTTGGTTATTGCACCTCAAAAAAGATATTAGTGAGCTGGAAATGGTGCAGAAAAGGCCACCAAAATGATCAAGGGGTAGGAAGCGCTCCCATACAAAGAAAAGTTTTAATAGTTGGGATTTGTAGCTTCGAAAACTCCTATGAGAAATGAGAGACATCTAAAGTTAAAATATTGGAATGTAGGATCTTCCTGAGAAACTGAAAAAACTGATTCAGGAAAAACAAAAGGAAGTATATCATAACCAGATAAAATGGGATTGGTTTTACAAAGGTGCTGGGTAAATCTCTCATGGACAAAGCTGTCAACAGCTATCAGTCATGATGTCTATCTACCACCTGCAAGTCAGAGTAAGCCGGCATTTCAGTTCCATTGCTGGCGAACATGGGAGAATCCTACTGCTATTCTAACAAGCTTTCCAGAATTATCAGGTGGGTTTCTATGGGAAACAGGATCCTAGAATAGATCCAGCCTCTTTGCCCTAGCTTGTTTAAAGTTTTTTTTTCAAACTAAAAATAAACCAGAAACTGGAATCCTGCAAAACTAAACATCGACCTCTAGCATTGTCTTTATTTACTTTAACTCTTTATTCTTAACCAAAGAATTTTTAAAGGAGGAAAAAGAATTAGCAAGATCTACAAGGTTTTCAGAAGTGAAATTATTGGGCTATAAATTGCTATTCACTATTATTCTCACGGTTTAATTATAATAATTCATCAGGGCACCAAGCATCTAAAAGTTCAAGGTTTATATCTTCTGCAAAAATCTCAGTCCTAAAAGCACTTTTGTCTCAGGTGTCTAGTTTGGTTCAGGACAAAGCAAACTAAGGAATAGTAGCCCTAAATTATATATTTCAACCACCTCTTCACTTGCAATATTTACTCTTATTTGAAGTATTGTTTTAAAATCCTCACTTATGTACAGAACTACAAAACAATACAAAATACTGAACACATTTCTTTGACATTTTAACATATCCAGCGATGGAGTATGAAAGCTTGGCATACAAATAGCATCTGAAAAATTGATATTTGGCAAGATTTGCATTTCCTTAAAAAAGTCTCAATTTTAGAAGTTCAAGCACTTGAACATGGCTACAACTGGAATTAATGAACTCAAAATTCAGAAATGTTGCTAAAGTTCAAGTAGTTACCAATATTCCGATTCAGTGGTCCTTTGGGGTTGGCATTTTATTTTGAACACTTTTTCAGATTTTAAATCTTGGTTGTGAATGCTAGAACTTATTCTTAAAATTAAAAATGTATAGGAAATGTTCTTACAATCACAAAGTAGTTTCCACCCAAGCTAATCAGCAGATTAAATAAGGAATGAAAGACTGCAATCTGCCTGGCCCTCTCTTTCCATCAGTTGCTAGAATTCCCATCAAGAATGCAAAATAAGGTGTACACAACAGTTCATTTAGTGACCGTTCAAAGTTACAACAGCACTGAAAAAAGTGACTTATGACCTTAAGGTTTTCACACTTAATGACCTTTGCAATATCCCCATTGTCACATGATCAATATTCAGATGCTTGACAATTGGCATGTATTTACGACGGTTGAAATGTCCCAGGGTTATGTCATCACCTTTTGCGACCTTCTGACAGACAAAGTCAATGGGGAAGCCAGATTCACTTAACGACCATGTAGCTAACTTAGCAACTTCAGTGATTTGCTTAACAACTGAGGCAAGAAAGGGGCAAAGCTCACTTAACAAATGTCTCACTTAACAACATAAATTTTGGGCTCAATTGTGGTCATAAGTCAAGGACTACCTGTATTTCAGGTTCCCTCTTTAAAGATGCTTATTCAAAGTGCTTGACCTTATACAAGATTAATAAAGCAGGCTTAAATGGCAGAAGGCAGATTTTCCCACCACATCTAAATCCTAAAGGATTTTGAAGTTTATGTCATTTGTTTCCCTCATCTCACTATTTGGATTGCCACCTCCTAATCCAATTTAGTATTCAGCACTACTAAAACTTGTGCATGTTGGCAAGAAATGAATACGGTAATTCAAGAGGTAGAGCAACTGCCCCAAATTCCCAACTTCTTAAGGATCTCAGAAAGTAACATTGGGAAAAGCCATAGAGCAGTGGGCTGGATGGATCATTATCTAAATTCAAGGCAGCTTTAGGTGTTTATGGCTCAATACTGAGGTTTCTCCTTTTGAAGGCAGTTCAATCCCTGCTTCTACATTTAAAAATCATCCAGGAGAAAATAATGGGGAAAACCTCCACTCAAGACTCTTGAAGGTAGTTTTAATTCAGAATAGACAATGCTGAACAACATGAACAACTAATCTAATTGGCGTATAAGGAGGCGTCAAGCAAAATCTTGAAAATGGTCTCTTTTTTTGTAAATATAAAATGTCTGTGGATGATGGGAGACAATCTGAAGAAAAGATTTTCTGTGTTAATCAGTGATGCCGCATAAATCAACACAATGCTTACCAAGTTTGCTTATTTAAAAAATGTGTATCCTGCATTTCATTTAACCATCTTTTCACACTGATGTTTCTAACACTGTTTTTAAATCAACATTTGGTCTAAGTCTTCATTTCTCTGCATCTCAATCAGCCCAAGCAGTAAACTGGTGTCTTAATCCTTTGTTTAAAAACTAGGACGGTGGCTTTTGTTCTCACCACTTAAAAGGCACTAGTGTTGACTCAAAAATATGGAGGTTCAAGTGACATTAACTAAGCAGACCTTTAAGACTTAAATATCTGCCCTAAAAAAGCATTCTAGAAAAATTATTTACAAGAAGCAGCTTGTTTTGTTTACATAGGCAGATGCGTGTTGGTCTTATCTTCATAAGACCTTTTTGGCAGATTACCAAAAGCACTAGCACCAGAGAGATCCCAAAAAGGTCTACCTAAGACAACCTTCCCTAGTGGGTTGAATTGCTGCCTTTCCTGGTGGCTGTGAATTCTGGGAATCGTAGTCCACACATACTAAAGGTATCATGTTGGAAAGGGTGCCATAGATTCTTCTTTTTGTTCTCTGCTTATACCAGTCTTGTAATAAGCCACTTGCCTGAATGCTTAAGGCAAGTGAGAATGGGAAGTCTGTAAACTTAAAAAAGAGGTGAGTCTTTCCTTCTTCAGAGCAAGCCCTTGTCATGATAAAAATGGTGCATCAGAAGAAGGAGATAAAATTTGCCCAGTGTTCTGTTATTATAAGGGATTATTTCAAAGTTTAAATCAGAGGTAGACACCCTGGCTCAAACAGAGTCCCCCAACACGCTTTATGTTGTCCCCAAGATTCCCCCCAAATGAACTAAACAGACACTTTCATTCTCTGGCATTGTTCGGAGGATTTTTTTTAAAGTCAGCTTTCCCTTTTTGGAGGTTTTAAATTCTAAAATAGATGACTTAAATCTCCGCCTAATTTTACCTCTTAAAATTCCCCCCAAAGTCTTGGATTCCACACACATCCCCCCAAAAACCCAAGCTTTCCACGTTTGGCCCTGTCCCCAAAATGTTGTCATTCCTTCACCTTATATAACCTTACTGTAGAGTGGTTATCCAACCTCTGAAGCCTGAAAAGATTTAGACACCTTGAAATAGCACATTATCACCTTGCAGGACGCGCCCTGCCTCACTTGCTTGATCCCTCTCTAGTCCTCAGCCCAAAAAGTAGACATACACAAACGTGTGCACTCCATCACAGAAAAGTTATTTGCTCTGCTCTTCGAGATGTTAAGGCAGGCAGTTCTAATGACAGCCGGTGAAGTCAGCATAGCTGCATAGCTCCCAAGTCCTGAAAAAATGTCCCCAATACCCGCCAGAATCCTGACACTCACTTCCCTTACATATATACGTCTTGCCAAGAGGCAGAGATATTATCATTACTGCTATCATTTACTTTTCATATCCATTTAGACAGTAGTCATCAGTTTGAGAGAGCCAGACCGAAAGCGAAGGATTTTCTTCTTAAGGTTATGGGATGCTTTAATCTTAACAAAGGCTTTGGCTGCATTTTCCTGGAGCTCCGAAGCCGCAGCCACCGCCTGGATGGGAAGTGTTTGAACAAACTGGGACCAAAGGAGGCCCCCGCTTTCCTCTGAGTCACTGGTTGTTGTGCTTTCACCAACAAACTCCACTCCACTGAAGCTGGACTCGCTGTCCCCGAAGCAGTTGGTGGTATAGTTGCTCCTTTCATCCTCACTGGTGTCCACTACAGTGGAATGGAAGAGAGATTCACACTCAGCCGAATATTCTGAGTCACTAGCAACGTAGGCATAGGGGCTAATAAAAGGATGCGGAACCTGTGAATAGACTCCTAGAGCTTCTCTCCTGTTCCTCCTGGCCCGCCTAAGGGCATCTTCATAAGATACCTCTGTAGAGAGTTTCCAGCGCCGGTAATCCGCTCGCTTGTGCTTGGGCTTGGCAACTACTGGTTCTCTGCTGTGTCCATGGGGCCTCAGCACAGACTTGAGTACACCTGGCTGCCGACTTGGATGGTTGACATCTGGCTGAAGATGGAGACCTTTCTTCCCTCTCAAAGTGGTCTTTCTTGGTTTCTTATTTGGATCCAATTCATCCAGGAAGTGACACTTTTTGCCCACAGGCTTGGCCCTCTCCCGTCCAGCCTGAGGTCCATTTTCCAGCACTGTGACAAGATGAGATTTGTGTTTCACCATACAACCTTTGAGAATTTTAACACTCCTGGTGCCTTTGTGAAGTCTGACTGTTTGTGGCTGAGCAGGTATGAACTGGGCATTCACCAGCAATCCCTCCTCCAGACTCTGGGATGATGACCCCTCACTTTTAAGTTCCACCAATGGTCTGCTCTCCTGGCCTGATAAAACAGAGCAAGCTGATTGCATCCCACTACTACTTTTAAATGATAGCTTTTTGGGAAGCTGGACGGCTTTCTTTTCCTTCAAGGGTGTTATGTGATGTCCTGGGCCTTCTTTAGGACATATCAAAAAGAGTTGGCCACTTTCCTTGGGAGCATCACTCTTAGTCACAGGGGATCGCATCACTTCTTGAGTTTTGACATTCTTTACTGAGGGCTTGCTTTGATCATTATTAGCATTTGGTGGAAAAACAGCAGGTGCAGGTATCTTTTTTAACTCCATATGCTCTACTTCCTTTGAATTCTGCTTTATGGGAGAAAAGGCACTGTTGTCTGGGATGAGAGTGGTTCCACTGGAATGTGAAAGTGGCTGATTGAGATTCTTAATGTTCGTGGTATTGCTAGGCGCAGCACTAGCCATCTGCCGGAGACACAAGCTTCCATGTCTCAAAATCCCCTTGGCCAGGTCTGCATTTAGATTCGTTCTTGGCTTATTAGTCCTCACCGAAGGAGCCTTTTTTTGCACAAGGCTTAATATATATCCATCCATTTTTCTGTTGGGCAAAGGACAGGATGGAGAACGAGAAGTGTGTGACAGACAAGAATCCCCTGTTTTTTCTGAATTGAGTTCGGGTCCAACTTCAGCATTGTCGCTGGTTCTTTCTACTTCTTCTCTTGGGGGACAACTGGTCACCGGCAGAAGAAACATGGGGCTCTGCACTGCAACAGCATGTAAAGGGCTGGGATAACGGTATATATCGTTTCCATTTTTAGACACCAGATCGCACTGGTATTTTGGATGTACATCTGCAACAATGTCAAAAGAATCTGTGTGTGGCATTGATGGAGAGGCCATCCCCCCTTGGTCATTTTGTTGGATTCCTTTGTTTTGCTCCAGCCAGCTGATGAAATCTGAAATTCAATGAAGTGGAGATGAAATAAGTAAGGAATAACATTTGGAGATGAAAGTGGAACTAATAACCGCCTGTTGCAATTATTATCATTTGGATTAATCATAATACATGTCTACAATAGTCCAGGATACTGTTTTCTATAAAATTTGGATTGGCAATTCCTATCTCAACATATTTATAAAGCATTCCATGCTGAGGATGACCCCCTTAGCCCACAGATTTGAGGCAGATTGCAAATAAAAATACAATACAAATGAAGAGCTTTAATTTTATTTGCATATTATTCTTATAATATTCAGTTCCTACCGGATTTCTGTAATTCACTTAAAAAATAAACGATATAAAGGTGGGGCTGAAAATATGTCCTAGTTCTCTCTAGCTACCAACCTTTAGCTACAGTATTACTTTCTCCCATATCAGCTACACTTGGGGTGCGGGGTGTGGGGGGAGATGAGAACATGGAATCAGAGCTGAGCCATATTTTGTTTAATCATCATTTACTGAGTAAACCATAATTGGCCCACGGAAAATATTGAACCTAACCATGGTTCATAAACTACAGTGTCTGGCTTCATACAATAGATCAAAATAGTTTAGTGAATGAATATAGCAATTGGCCTACCGGATCATGAGATCCAGTGCTATTTATCCAATAGCCATCATCTCAGTAGAAGCTCATACGGTAATGCTATTGCTTTCTATCGTTGCCATCTATCCCAGTATTTATTAACCAGGAGCAAATATGGACAAGGCTGATCTGCACCCAGAATAGCCCCAGTGGCTAACTTGGTGGGCACGAGCATCCTGGCGTATGCTGCAAAGGAAAATAATCATAAACATGCCTGGGTATTAGAAATTCTTGCTATACCTGCAGACTTGGGCCGTCCATCAGAGCCACTCAAGGATGCATCCAAAGAGCTGCAGAAGCAAGTACTGGAATGACAACTGGATAAACATTCACTGAAAACAGAGTTGGATGAGTTGGAAAGAGATCCAGAAGTCCCATCACTCAGCTCATAAAACCCTATTAAAAAGACAGAAGAATCCATTAAAGCTGCTTGCGGTTAGTAGTGTGTGGAAGGAATAGGGGAGTCATCTAGCATACTCCTCCTGAACCTAAAACTCCATTCCAAATAAAACGGGAGTTTGTTTAAGAAAATGAGATGGACTATTAGAGGGAATGTAGCAACTTGATAGATTAGATCCCACATCTACCTCTTAATGAAACAATACACCTACTAATCTCCCGTTTCTTTTAGTAAATAAATGTCAAATGCTACATCTGAATAGTGGCTATTGGTGGCTTTTTCTTTGGCAGACATACTGAAATATAGGACTGTAGATGCAATAGCTGTCAAATATAAAGGCCAATAAAAGTAAAGGGCGGCTTCATCTCATACAGTATAGACAACTTGCAGTTTCTTTATAAATAACTGAACTCCAACTATAATTGAACCTAAATTAAGAAGCTGTAGCTATAATTCATGTCAACTGAGCAAGCAGAGTTTTGGCTGCAGCTTCCTCAGCTTGTTCCTTGTAGCACAACTGTTCCCTGTGGGATATAATTCCTTGGCAGTTGCCTTTTTCATGCAAGATGGAAGGCATTTGACATTTTTATTGAATACTGGAGTTCTGTGGACCGTACCTAGGGATGTCCTAGATGCCTGGGCCCCCACAGAATGCCGGGTTGCCAAGCCCCCTTTTACAAGACCTAAAGTCATAACCTAGCTTAGCAACATAAAATGCTTACCTGAACTGGGACGGCTATCCATGTCAAGGTGTTCATCTGCTGTCTTTTCAACATCCAGCCTCAAGTCACTGATCTGTTTGTCCAGTTCTTGCAATTGGTTTAATAAGCCAGCATCTCTTCTTCTTAAGCAGTTCTGAAATAATAGCCAGAGTGAAAACCATTTCAGTATATGATAGGTTAAGGAAGAATCCGTATACAGCAACAGCATAAACCAATCCATTGTTACTAGATTCTGTTGAACAAATATTGTTTCTAGTAGTTTCTAGTATACCTTTTTTTTACTTCCTGTCCCAAAGGCAAAGTTTTTTCCCTCTATACCACTTTGTTATTGCACAGATAAACAACAAAGAAAGGACTTGAGTGTGCAAAGGTGCCACACACAAAACCAGCACAGATCTATTATGTAAGACATACTTTTGTTTTCTATATACAGATCCAAGACTCTTTTTGTTATTAAGAAAGAGAGATTACTCTTAGAATAAGTAATATTGAAGTATCTTCTCCAATCGTCACCAGAATTGTATTTCTGAGAACCAGTGACAGTTATGTTTATGCATCTGTGACTATTCCCTTCTCTTGTTTCATCTTATCAAATGGCTGAATACTCATCGACACACACTCCCAAAATTAACATTCTGCCTCCAAGCAGCCCCACTATACAAATGGCTTGATTCTCGTTCTTTTTGAAGCTCACAAATTCCCTATATTTGTGTTAAGTCATTTATCCTATCTTTAAGACTCTGGCTATATAAATTCATTCACTCAATCAATGAATAAGTAAACAAAGAAGCAAGCAAACAAACAAACAACCTGACTTTCAAGCATGGTCCATGTGAATCCAGCCAAGGATGAGGTCATTTTCTTGAGCTCTTTTCTAGATCCTTCCTGCGCTCAGAAACACTGTGACTGAACTCTGAGATGAAAGTCTTTGCACTCCAGCTTTGGAAACTAGAAAATTTCCCTCAGTTGTGGGGTGACCAAATCAACTCTGTGTTGTTCAACCAAGCTCTTGATTAATGGAAACCATTTTAATTATGAAGGTTAATGCACACAATATTTATGCAATAACACTGATGTTTTATTTTTAGCCTATGGGTAAGGTTTCAGATTTGAGAAAGGTTATAATTGCAAATGTTTATTATAAGTTGACAGAAGGGTGTATGAAAAGGATAACCTTTTAAAATGAGGCAAGAAACTGAGTTTCATTCAAGGTAGCTAAACCCTGAACCCCTGCTGACCTTTTCCTGAACTTGCATAGAATTACAGGCTTACTGTTATAATACAGCTTTCCCCGAGTCTGGCGCCCTCCAGATGTGCTGGGTTACAACTGGCAGAATTCCCAGCTCTGCTCTTCTGCAAAAGAAACAACCCAAGACAGGTATCTTGGTTGAATAGCTGAGGCTAGATATTAGCCCACAGTTCTTGAATGGCAAATTATGATTGTATATCCCTGTTAAGTGGTGTCGTCGTGATTAGAACTAGATCAATACAGCTGAAGTCCAAGTATTAATCCCTTTCTTCATCCTCAGTTAGAGGAAAGGATTGGTTGCTTGAAGCAATAAGAGCATTTAAGTAAAAGATATTCTTCATGCATAGTGTTACGAAATGAGTTTAAAATAAGCTCATTAACTTCGGGTCGGAGCAATCAGTTTTCCTGCTGAATCTTATAATTATACCTATCCCTCAATAACACTGTTGCACAAAGCTCTTATTTTACATATATACTCTGCATCTTCTAGCATTTCATTTCTCTGAAAAACCACGGTTCTCAGAAAACAGAAAAATGGGGATTCACTACCTTGTAGGGTTCCATCTGGCAGGCTAAATGTGTCAACCCCTCTGATTCTTGGCACGCTGTCATTCAAGGGCAGCTTCGTGCAATCTGAATCACTTAATAGTCCAAGGCCATTTGTGAATGTGGAAGCCCTTTTTGAAGTGTCACTTAAGGGGCAGATGCTCAAGGGTTTTGCAGGCTCTGATTGTCGTGTTATAGCAAGTTTATGGAATGATTTGTGAACAACTGGGGGGAAGGAAAATTCACCTATTTTTCACTTTTTCTCCAAAGCCACTCTATGGTCTATGAGAAAGCTTGGAAGCAGAGAGTAGGAATAGATGTCTTTGGTACACAATCCAACGGTGTGTGTTCATCCATTGGTGTACAAAGGGAGGGGAAAAAAGAACCAGTTTGGTGTAGTGGTTAAGGTGCTGTCCTTGAAACCAGGACACCATGAGTTCAAGACCCACGTAAGGCAGGAAAGCTGGCTGGGCAACTGAGCCACAGTCACTCTCTCTCAGCCCATCCACTTAACAGAATTGTTGTTGGGAAAGCAGGAGGAGTAAGGATTAATAGGTATGTTCACTGCCTTGAATTACTTACAAAATAATAAAGGCAGGATAAAAATCTAATAAATAAATAAAATAAAAACCTTTTCCTAATGAAAGAAGTCCTTATTGGACATAGGTCTTCTTCTTCTTCTGTTTAATGGAGTGTAATTTTTTTCTCCATTTCCCTGAAGGAGAGAGGAAACATTTTCCTATGTTACCCAAACCCCATTCACAAAGGTTTCTGCTATCTCCCTCTCCTCTCACCCTTTTGGGAGGGTAAGGACAGTTACAGAGACAAAGCAAACATCTTTGGTGATTATTTACACCCTAAGAGTAACCACGTTATAGCAGTACATATACATATGTACACAAAACGTATGACTGGTCACAAATGAAGGGCAACTCTAGCAGTGCACACTCCCATTAAATTCTCCATTTCAATTTGAATCTATTTTCCAGCCTACTTTTCCCTGATTAGTTGAATGGCCCCAGGATTATCTGCAAGGAGTATGTGTGTGTGTGTCACAAAAAAACAGATGGTGGCCACACTATGCATTCAAAGCCCTACCCAAACCACTACTGTCTTGACTTTTTAACCAACCTATATAACCAAACAATACACCAAAACAGTTAAATTGCAAATTTATTCATACAACATGTTATGATGAAATAGCATTACCATGGATTCGTTTTTTTGTAGCTTAGGGAGTTATGCGAACTCAACCCATTTGATTAATTTATGATTCGGTGTATTGTGAGAATCCAGAAAATGACTTAATTCAGTAAGAAGTTAAAAAGCATTGTGTATACATTGTGTTAAGCATATCTTAACATCCTTAAAAGCAACAACAGAAAGTCACAAATACTAACAGCCTCTATAACCCCCAGCAGCTCCAGATCCTGTTCTGACAAACTGACATGGATAGAGAACATGCGTGTCATAAGCTTGGCCCCGTCAGTGCCGGTCAAGTTCCAATTCTGTATGTCAAAATACTCAATAGATCAACATTGCTGATCACAAAAGCAGAGTAAAGAACAAGTAAAGCCGCCTTCTAGTCAAGTTCAACTACGTTTGCATGTTGTTTTCTCAGACGCTGTCTTTTTCTGGGGTGTTCACTGCCACTGACTTTCTGGCTTAGCCTATACTTCTAACAAGGATCTGAGGCCTCTAACCATATGTATCCCAGCTCACCTTTCTGAGATTAACAACATCCCCCCAGTACCAAATGACAACTGCTAATAAAACCTTTATCTCACTTTTTTCATTATTTCAAAAGCATCCCCAAATGGGGCTGTTTCAGTGTATCTTGAGTAAGATTTGTTCATCATTATGCAATACATCTTTTAAAAATATTAAATGTTACACTGCAGTAATTTTAAATTAAAATGGATGTTCTAAAAATGGATACCTATTGTTTAATGAGCACAACATGGGAAATTGCAGAGCTGGAGGGAAGGTAGCTGCTACTGCATCTGAGTTTTAATCTCTTCTATTGCAATCCGGAATTACACAGGGAAAGGACTAATCTAGGATTGCTGGAAGATACAGTATTTCCTGTCCACGGGCAATCTCATCCTAGGTCTAATGTGACTCTCCTAGACCATCAATAATTGCTGGCTGAGACTGAAAGGCTCCTTCTTCTAAACTCTAAAGATAGACAGGGATCCTTATCAGAAGGGGAGCATGGGGATGTGGGGAGCCCTCTTTGTCTGAAATCTCACAGCCAGACAGGGGATACAACCAATTTCTTCCCCCCACTTGCAACTTGCAACACAAGCACTGGTCCTGAAAATATTCCACTCTCACTCTCATGTTCTAAAACAGCACTGAGGGTGAATGATGTGACAATGAACAGGATGTTGCAGAATATAAGGCTTTAAAAAGAGTCCCATGGAACGATGGGCTAAGGATTTTATGCAAGAGATGATTCTTCTTTAAGGGTTCAGGAACACTGTTCAGCTTGAAGTGCTCTATATAAAACCCTTGGGCAAATGGAAATTCAGCCTCAACTGTTTTTACAGTCTTTTGTTCAATCTCTCCTTGCAGGGTCCAGGGCTCTCCTTCAGTTTGCTCATTTGGTCTTCTCAACTCTGCTTGACTCTGATGTATGGCTGTTTCACTAGATTTACAGTACAAGGTTATTTCATCATCATCATGGCCTGTTTACCTTGGGAGACCCTTCTGGACATATACATGTCTGACGACACAGCCCACAATTTCATTTATCCACACAAGCCCCTTCACCTCGTCAGGCCTGGTCATAGAAGGAGTCAAGATTGTTTATCCCTGCTATATTAAACCTAGATTGGATTTAGGCATTCTTGCCTTCTTTGCTCTGCTGCAAATATCTCTTGAATCCCCAAATCTTGGTTTGACAGGTTGCACCTTTTCATTTCTATCTCTTTGGACTCAGGGCCTGGAATACAAGAATTGTCTGGAAATAAGCTTTTTTTCCACCCCAGCCATATGCATACTAAGCCTGTCCCACGCATTCATCGAACTTTGCCTCTCCTGATGCTGCGAATAATCTGCACTGACAAAAACAAAAAGTTGCTCAATTATGTCTTTAAAATCAGCAAATATCTCAGCAAATTCAGAGCAGGCATTGGTTATTCTTTATTTTTCCATGAGTTGAAGGCTGCACTCTGTTATGTGATGAGTTGGGGGAACAAAATACGAATTCTATAAAGCAACATTAAGCAAATGTAAACAGTTGAAAAATGAACAGTTGAAAAGGGTTTTTTTGAGCACTGCAACCTGAAAATGTTGTATCTTTGCTATCAGCAATCTTGCAATGTTATCTGGAATTCACCCAATGCTTGAAAACCAATTAAGTGATTAGGATTTGCCCAACCAACAATAGGCTGAATCCTTGCTCCTCCCCATTTCTTCAGACAACTAGAATGGGGGGAGGCCATGCCAAACTGGGTTCATGAACTGGTAAATGTTTTTGGAAAGATGACAACCTACTATCAGCCTTAAAGGAATCAGTGGTCTGACCTCTTCTGAAGAAGCTATCTCTCAGTCTAGCTGTAAAGGACAACCACCAGTCTTAATTCCAGAAGAATGGAACTACTGTTCGTCCAGGAACACCGGGTTCAGATACAAGCTCAGCAAAAACAGAGTTGCTCTCCCATAGAAGGAGGAGGTCCACAATTGGGAATGTTTGGGTCCTTAATTCCTGCTGGAAAAGTAGGTGGAAGCTGGAGCTGGAGGTCCTCAGTCAATTGTGGCAACTGCAGTTCTACATGGCCCGTGAAGCCGTAGCCATGCCTAACCCACCATGCAATTAGATTATTGTAACACACTGTAAATCGGGGTGTCAAACTCGTGGCCTGCGCACCAGATACATCACATACTGGCCACACCCACGTCCAGTTTTGCAAAGGAGAAAAAAATAACGATACGTTATGTGATGCCGCCATGATGACGTGCGTTTGACACCCCTGCTCTAGATTGAGCTATCTTTCAAATCTATCCAAGAACAACTGTTATAAAGCACAATGAATCAGTGGGAGCAAACCATTACTTTGATATAAGACTTATTTTCTGATTCTCTGGTTGCTTCATTGGCTACCAATAAATCTCACAGTCCAATTCAAGATGCTGGTTTTTTTGTTTTTTTACTTATAAAGCTCTGTATAGCTTGGCACCAAGACATGGTCCTTCTCCTCCAGTGGGAATCTACCTGGCTTACGCATGTGTGCATAGAGAGACATAAGATCCCATTCCTACATCAGCTCAGGGAATGTGGGAATAAAAACAATCCTTCTCCATAATAATTCTCTGCTTCTACTGTTATGCCTTGTACCCTCCCTGATGGTACATCACAAGGCAATTTAGATCACAATTGTAATTGGGCATTTGATAAATGACTGCTATGTTTTTGTTTGTTTTTTTTTTAATATGGATGGGTTAGCCTGTTTTTGCTTTTTGCTTAGTATTGTAAACTGTCAAAGTGAATGAGTGAAACAGTATATAACATTGTT
This sequence comes from Oxyrhabdium leporinum, assembly GCA_032468155.1. Classification (NCBI taxonomy): domain Eukaryota; kingdom Metazoa; phylum Chordata; class Lepidosauria; order Squamata; family Cyclocoridae; genus Oxyrhabdium; species Oxyrhabdium leporinum. The sequence continues at coordinate 117,530 of JANHFL010002169.1, forward strand.
GAATGAATAAATACATTTGGGCAACAAACTGAACCACTGAACTTTAGCAGCAACTGTGGCAGAGGCTTATAAGGAGCAACCATGAAGAGGAACATGAGGGTTACTGGTTGTTCACAAGTTTCTCTCCGTTCTGGAAAATATAATTGCTTTATATAATTGATGGCAGCTTCAGAGCAGAATGGCTGGCATCCCAGCCCACACACTTTGGAGACAAATTAAATATTGCTGGAATCTGCGCTCAGTGACAACTGAAGCCAAGCCTGGCATCAATATAGCTGTGCAATCTATATTTCACATCTATTTCAGGGAATACTTAAAACAGCTTCAATGTATATCCAAAAATTATTTTTTTTTTTTTTTTTTATTGGAAAAGTTTTATACAGCAAGTTTTTCAATTTTTAATCCCCTCCCCCTCCC